>KQ086049.1:0-85188 GCA_001020605.1 Schizopora paradoxa
CGAATTTATGCGAGGGCTTCGTCGATGACTCACTATTTCGTTCGTGCCGCACGCGTCCGTCGCCCTCGAAATGC
This sequence comes from Schizopora paradoxa, assembly GCA_001020605.1. Lineage (NCBI taxonomy): Eukaryota > Fungi > Basidiomycota > Agaricomycetes > Hymenochaetales > Schizoporaceae > Schizopora > Schizopora paradoxa. The sequence continues at coordinate 75 of KQ086049.1, forward strand.
TCCCATCGAGTCCGTCGTTTGTTCGCTCGCTCGTTCGTCCGGAACGACGCTGCAGCGGCGTCGTCGCAGCACGCGCAACCTGCCCTGGCGTTGTCACGGTCTGGTCGATATCTAAAGTGAGTTTGCTGTCTTGTTTCATTTCGAGATCATCGAGAGCTTACCTCCTAGGTACGCGTCGCTGTCGTCGACGACGTGCTTGGCTCGTTGGTGTTCGCAGGGCGCCATGACGATGATGGTGTGTGGAGGGGATGACAGTGACGTGTCGTCATCGTTGAACGACGAGGATGCAAGATTGCAGATTGCGCTGGCCGCCCGCGACGCGTATGTTTGCCGTCGTTGATGGCTGGCTCGTTGAGCACGCTGGCCCAGGTCTGCTCGCAATTTAAGGTAAGCGTACGCCTTCGTCTCTCGCAAGACTCTTCAAAAGACTCACCGAAAGCAATGACAGCAGCTGTCCCGTCGTTTGCGCTGGTGCTGGCGGTGCACTGGCGTGCATTCGCAACGACACGCTACCTCTTTGAAGACGGCGAGACGGCGAGATGTGGGTGAAGGCGCAGGTGAGTTTCCTTTATTCATTGTCGTCGTTCTTCGTCGTTGGGACTCATTGCGTTGGGCGTGAAAGTAGCGGGCGGTGATGTTGGGCATGGCGTGCGGGTGTGCTGAGGAACGTGAGGTCATGCTGTGGTCGCTGCGAGCGTGGTGAGAGGCGAGTGCTCGATGTTCTTGCGGACGGTGAGTTGGTTTGAATTTCATAAGAAAGAAAGTTTACTCACCTTTCTTCGCCGTCCGTAGCGCTGTCGCCCTCGACATTCAACTCATGTAGCTGACGGGCGTCGTGTTTCGAATTGGAGGACGCGCACGCTGCAGCGTGCACGTCGTAAGCAAACGAATCCTTGAAGTCGAGAAGACCAGCACTCACCGAATTGCCAGAGCCCCAAAGTTGTCTGCGTCGCTACTGCGAATTCCATGCCGCCCTCCTTCAATCAATCGTCCGTCGTCGTCACCGGCAAACGCGCTTTGCTGACCAGCACATCCGGGGCGAGAAAGCATCTGATACCGCGTTGACGACGGCATTGCTATCTGTCGACGTGTTGAACTGCTTTCTGGGACCCTCGAAGAGCTGGCGGCGGGTGTAGGTGCTGGGAGGCGTGATGAAGGAGGGAATGGAGACGTGCTGGCGGGTTGGATGGAGTGCGGAAGGAGCGATGGGAGGGACGGATGGCGTGAGTGAGCGCGTTGAGTGAGACGAGAGGCGGAGAATGGGAGCGGAAAACGTCGCTTCAGACTAGCCTCGTTCCCTGGCGTTCCTTTTGAGCGGAAAATCTCAGCGGACGAGAGGGACGAGGAGGAGATCTTGTACTGTACGTAATCAGTTGAGAATGAAATGGCGGATGAGAAGATTTTATGGCATGGGGGTGTCGAGCTTCTGAGGTCAGTTCCGCTCAGGAACGCCTGGGTTTGTTGTCCTCATGGCTATTGCTGTCCTAACGGCATCCCTCCGGCATCGCATGATGGCAGTGTTAGGCGCCGGCAACTGCCTTGCTTCGCGTACGCGTTCGTGTCGCGTCAAGCTCGTCATCTCGTTTCGACACAACCCACCCGACAACCCATTCGTTTACCGTGACCGCGACGTCGAAAAATGTCCGAACAACATACCATACACGAGAAAGTCAAACAGAGGTCATACCTGAACCTCCAAAATGCTCGGAAGTCCGCGAATAAAGGACGTTACGATTCGGATGGAACGCGGTCGAGGATCGTTCGAGAGGCGAAGAGGAGGATGGATGGAAAGGAGCCCTTTGGCTGGCAGCTCGACGTTGGCGAGGCGCTCCATCTCAAGCTCGATACCGTGCTGATCGCGGGCACGGGCTCCGGGAAGACCTTGCCATTCGCAATCCCGCCCATTCTAGGCGGTAAGGTCCTCGTTATATCACCTCTCTTGTCGCTTCAACAAAATCAGGTGCGTGGTATATCCCCCTTTGCTACCTTCTGTTGGCTAACTTTGCAATAAAACCAGGTTGAACGGTTCACAAAAGAAGGATTCAAAGCCGTCGCTGTGAACAGCGAAACTTGGAGTCCTGGACTCGCGCAGGTTCGTCGACGCAGATAATTTAATTTGTTTCAGTGTATCTAATCGTACATATCAGAGATTGAAAGCTGGGTACGACCAGATTATCATTACATCTCCGGAAATGTGCTTCACGCATGAACCATTCCGCGAGATTCTCTCTTCGGGTGACTTCTCGAAGGACATTGTCGCTATCATCATTGATGAATGTCACGTTGTCGAGGCCTGGGGAGAGAAATTCCGGACGTACTACAAGGCGGTGGGGGATCTCCGTGCTTTCTTCCCCATCGGCACTCCGATTCTTGCTACAACAGCAACTCTCACTCCGTCTGCTCAACAAAACCTGGCGAAGACACTGGATATCGACCTCGACAACGCGTTCTACCTCAACCTCGGGAACGACCGACCCAATATCACGTACTCAGTCAAAGTTGTGAAAAGTGCAGAAGATGTTGAAGCTCTCAAGGAATTTTTCAACGGGCCTTACGACAGTCGAGAGAAGATCGAACAGACTGTTATCTTTGTCGATGATCACATCTTCGCCCAGGTGGTTTGCAGGGAGATTCGGAATTGGCTTCCGCCCGACCTTCGTGATACTGTCTGTTTCTTTCACGCGGGTCGAACGAAGGGCAGTAAACGTAGGGTACTGAAGAAGGTTCAAAGCGGCTACTGTCGCATTATGATCGCGACAGATGCTGCAGGAATGGTAAGTCGACTATTAAAAAACATGCTATTAATTACCGCGCTGAAACTATCTAGGGCATGGATATACCCGGCATCACAAGAGTTTTACAACTCGGTGTGACAAACTCCCTCTCGACATGGCTACAACGTGCTGGCCGAGCAGGGAGGAAAGAAGGCTCGCAGGCGCAGGCGGTTTTACTCGTCGAAGAGTCAGTTTTTCACTTCGTCAGTCCTCCCAAAGAAAAGTCAAACGGAAAGAAGGGAAAGAAAAAGAAGAAAGGGGTGGGGGTAGAAGGCCATGGCGAGACCGACGCAGCTCAGGTCTCGACAGCGGAAATTGGCCTTGAGGGAGTAGGAAACGAGGAACTCGATGGACCACGGACTGCGATGATCGAGGAAGATGATCACGTAACAGAGGATGCAGATAACACGGATGGTGGAGCTGATCAAGTGCAGAATAGCGGTACGTTAATGATGAACACGCATAAAGCGTAAATTTATTCTGATGATTTTTTCTTGCGCATATAGCGACCTCCTCAGCGGCATCGAAGAACACTGAAGGGCTGGTGCCAAAGAAAACTGTTGAGCCTGCGTTACGCGAATGGATCGAGACTCAGACTTGTCGGCGCGACAAGGCAGATGAGTATTTTGGTAACCCACCTAGGACAAAGCGTAAGGAAAATTATTTTGTATTCAAAGAGACATTTTTGACGACAAGGAATCAAAGAGCCAACTGGTGCTTGTTGCGATAACTGTCTGGCTCGCCAGCGTCGCACATTACCAGTCAATCTGACAGACACACCCGCTGCACACCTCTCGCCTAGTAATCGTGCGCTCGGAACTCCTGCGACGACACCTAGCGCAAACAACAAGCGGCCGATGGCCTTACCAGTGAACGTACCCGCCAAAGAGCTACCGAAGCAACCACGCAACTCTGTTCCAGAGAGCAGAACATTGGATTGGCTTAAGGGTGCTCGCAAGAAGCTGACGGCGTTGCGTCTGTCGTGGAAGAGAAATCTCTACGCGCGTAGTTGTCTGTCCGCAGAAGCTCTGATGCCCGACACAGTGCTATCAAAGCTTGCAACCAAGGCGCGGTTACGAAATGTCGATGATATTAGAGCCGAGATCGGGGACACCTGGGCGCTGATGCGAAAGCACGGGGATGAGGCTTTAGCCGTCCTTCGCGAGCTCGATGAGAAGCGCCTGGAGGACAAAGTAGCTACAACCACGGCAAATCGCGAATTGGCGAAGCAAAAGCGAGCTGCAGAGAAGGCAGAACGACTTCGATTGGAGGCAGAAGAGCGAGAGAAACAGAAAGCGGAGGCTAAACGAAAGCAGGAAGAAGTAGAGGCACGTCGAGCGGTGCTTCAAAAGGAGGTAGACCGACGCGTTCAAGCGCAAATTGATGCCCTTCGGCGGGTGACAATTGCGCACCCAATCCCAAGGTCACCGCCGCTCTCTGGATCGTCGATTCACAACCAATCCATGCAAGTACCAATGGTGCAGACGAACCTGCCATACACCTTAGGAAGTGCAAACAATTACATCTGTAAGATTCTTTATTTCTCTATCTAACACATAAAACTCATAGCTTGTTACATAGCGGGGCAAATGTCCTACGTAAATGCAAGCTCATTTTATCAAGCTGAACGTCAGAACATCGCGCCTCCGCCGCCACCAACACCTGTTGACAATAGAGGTCATTCTCGACCGGGAAATGGTACGTCATACATTATCTTCGAACACTTCCTCTGTCGAACGCACGAACATGCGTCGCTCATTCCATTTCCTAAGAAAAGTACCTTTTTGTAAAGCTAACGCTCCTTTTAGGATGAGATCTTCTGCTGCGGCACCCTTTTGGAATTTGCGCAGGTCGTCATTGTAAATGTCAGAGTTCCGGTAAGATTCCAACATTTTCTTAATATCTTCGTCTTTCGATGGTGGTGAGTGCTTCTTTCCTCGACTAAGAATTCCCAGGTCGCCTTCAATATGGCCGTTCACAGCTTGTATAGTTCGGAATGCAGGAGTGTATTTGTAGAGGTACTCCCATCCGCCGTGCGGACCACCATCAAGTCCCTGCCGAACGGCATTAGTACTGAATTGAAGCACAATCTGGTACGCACCTTTATCCCCTTTATATTATGTTCTTGGGCCTGATCGAGTAGTAGGAATGTATCTTCTCCTCCTTGGAAGTTGACGAGCCAGCAATGCTCAATAACAAAGGTCCTGTTTCTGTAAGTTAAAATGATACATGTCAAGCACAGTAAATTTCTTACCGAATATCAGGTGGCAGCTCTCGATTCAGCATCTGGAGCAGCTCTATTATCTCGCCTGAATATTTTTATGCCCTCCTCCAACAAATCGAAATAGCAGATGCGGTAGCATCGCTTCCATTATCCCTACATCGCCCATCTTGACAGCGCGAACCAAGGTAACGTAGTGAAGACTGTCCCTGTTCCACATTACTGATTGATAGTGCAATTCGTCACGATTCTCTTCAGGCTCCTCCTTTATCTTATCGAGCGCAGAAGACGAAGCGTATTCAAGATAAAGTTGCTCTGCAAGAGCAACAAGCTCTTCGGGAGTTTTCTCGCGTAAGTCCTTTAGCGACGTCACTCCTGTGGACTTCTGCCAGGCGTATTGAAGGTGCGCCTCGAGCCGATGGTGTATTGCTTCGTCAAGGTGGTGGTGAAACGGGCCTTTCGTAACTGGTTTACTGATCCCTTTTTTGTTCAACAGAGTAAAGTCGTGCGCAAGGCCCCTTGAAGCAACAGTGCCGTAGAATTGTTTATGGAGAGACACAGCGAAAATCATCAAGAGATGGAACCAGCCGAAAAGAACGAGGAGGTGCTCCATTCGCTCGGTAGAGTTGTCGTCCTCTGCGCGGAATTTGAAGAGGCCACGTAGATGATCGACAGTGAGCTGATCCCCTACGATTGGGATAATTTTCTCGATCCCGAGCTTCATCCAATCCTCGCGAGAGGTGAGTTGCAACTGTCTGAGCCATTCCACGATTAGCTTATCATTTCAGTTGTAGCTCGCCTCCTCTTGATGCACAGTCCAAAGTAGGAATTGAATGGGCGCATGATCGCGTCCAAAAGGGAGTGAATGGAGCGGGGCTGGCGAACCAAAGAGGGGGCTATCGCGATGTTCGTAAGTTTTGATGTCGAACTCCGGGGAATCCAATAGAATTCTTAGAACTTGATGGACTATATGCGGGTGCAGTGCATTGCTTGCATCGTTCTCGAGCTCAAAGATGTCGACAATACTGAGGGGGTTTGTAATTCCTTTTGCTCGAGTCTCTTTGATTTCGGCAATCTGAGATGGACGAAGTGGTTCTTCATCGAGTTTGACAAATGCTGTTGCTGCAGCCCCGCTGTCAAAATGCGACTGGTGATCTACATGCTGCTCGTATACCTTCCGGTGGATATTGATGTTGTCGTAGGTAAGGACCATAAAAAGCTTTTCAGCATATTTGGCGATAGTTTTCATATTATCGTCAGATATTGCGCTAAGGTTCTTCGTTGCCCAGGATGAGCTCATCGTGATGCCGAGAGAATGGAGGACATCGAAACCTCGAATAGCAAGCTGTCGGTACTTGAAGTACATCCCAAATATTTTCTGCAGTAGATTGCAGTGCTGGTTGCGTGAATAAAGTAGCATTGAGAGTATAATTGTGACGATCTCAAGGGAAGAATTTGAGCAACAAGTTATACGATAAAATTAGTCACACACCTGCTCTGGACTTTTCTTTCCGTTCCGTTTCTTCTGTGATTTGCTCTGGGCAACCGTCACCAACAGTCTCCAAAGAGTTGGTGCGCCAGCTTCCATTTCCTTCGTGAGGTCTTGAATGTGTACCTTCGTAACCTCGTTTTCCTTCATCATTTTCCCGCTGTTATAGACTAGCTTGTACAGACAGAGCAGCTCCTTTTCGATAGTGTCTTTGAAGTATTTATGCATGACATTTTGAAGTGCATTAGCGGCTCCGCGAGGTCGAACATTCGTGCTGCCAGCGGGTCGGGGAGGTCGATACCATCGCATGAGAATCTCAGGCAATTGAGGGCTAGTCATGAGGAGAGAGCGTGATTGCCGTATGGTGTGATCACTAGTGCACTCGGGAGTTCCCCAGCTGAAGGCACGCATGAAGGAAACGATGTCGAGGCCCTTCGAAGTCATGCAGAGCAGAACGTCCTTGACCGCATCCACTAATTCCTTCGGTTTGCCGTCAAAAGCGGATTGGAGAAGCTCGGTATGAGCATGCCGGCCTCTATTAGCGTGTTCATCGAGCTCTTCGTCTTCGCTCTCGACGAGATCCTCGGTTATTGGAGGAAACTCGACATCCATGTCGGATTCATCGCCAGAGTCGGGGTCGGAGTCGGGATCGTACTCGCTATCATCGTCGCTATCATCGTCGCTTGCAATTTCAGAGGCCGTCTTGATACTCTCGTTATCATCGGATGTGTAGTCTTCCAAAGTAACGGGTGGCATAACGATGAGATTGACTTTGACAAGGAGGAGGTGGCTATATGCGCACGCTTACAGGGACGCGTCGCGACGCGTCGAGAAAGTTTGATGTATTGATGCCAGAGATGCCGCAGGGACAGCAATAGCTACAATACAGGGAATGCCAGACCTTCCTGACGGAAGTAGGCCTTACGGCCTCGATGACCCTTGTACGTAAATTTCTCTCAGGCCCTCTGGTCTATGAGACTTCCGGATCAGGAAGGTCGGGGTACGAGACTAGCTTCAGACCATCTTGTGCACAAGCTGGGGCTTCAAGGCAATTCTCTTGGATGCTACGAAGCCATCCACGGAGAGTCTGCGGTGCAGTCGCTGCACTGACAGCAGTAAACGGCTGTAAGCACTTGGAAGAAATTCGACAATGCAAGCCGTGTTCCAAATCAGGTGCGTGGCCTTCCATATTCAGACGAAGTTCTCACATCGGCATTGACCGAGAGCTGTACAGTTTTGCAGAACCTTGTTTCGACTGTCCACAGCTCCGAAATGCCTTTTCTCTCACTCACCGTTCGAAATTAGTATCGCTAGATACTCTTAGTTCCCTGCAAGATTGCGAAGACCGGAGGACACTCGGTAAGCAAGTCACAGGCCGCTTTTACAACTTTGTGAAATAATGACCCTCGTTATCATGATGGGATTTGTTAGCATCGCAAACGCGAGAATTTTGGGAGGGCAGGAGAAAGCTGTTCGCGGCGGTTGTGCTCACATGGTGCGTAACAAGTTTTGTCTGGATTTACTCTCTTTCTTACGCTTTTGCATTCCGATGGGGACATCGTCTTTTCCCGCTTGCTTGTCTCGTCTTTAGATGATGTCTAATTGCCCTTCGTCTAGGAGCCTCAGCTCTCCTTGATGTTCCTGGTAAGTCCTTCTTTCTCTCGGCTCTTCTTTTCGATCTCTAATGCATTTTACCACCTCAACAACGCGTCTAAATATCCCTACACCATCGTCTATCATCCTCCCTTTCGGTTTCCTTTCCTGAGGTTTGTTTTTCGAAGGAATAAGTAGCGTTGCACTGCCAGTGCCATCGCAGAAGTCTGCCGCGCGGTAAGTGGTGAAATACTTCTGCACGTTGAATTAGCTTGTTGAAATGTGTGCACACAAACATTTCAACAGGCTAATTCAAAGCAACGGATGTTGATAAGGTGCGTTGAAATGTGTGTTGAATCAGCTTGTTGAAATTTATTTCAACAAGCTGATTCAACGTCGGGATTGTAGTAGTGTGTGGTGAAATACTCGGTGAAATAGTACATTTAAATGAATTTATTTAAACAATTTGCCCGTCTTGCAACGCAAATGTTTAAACAAAAATCGGTCCTGTCCCCGCGCCTTCCTCCCAAACGACGATTTTGCTTGACGACGATCTGGCAGCCGACGCTCTTGAACATCCTTTCACCTAGATAAGATCGACGCGGCGAAAGGTTTGGGGTCGAAATGAGAAGAAGCGAGGTTCCTGAGTATTGATAGATGGTTGAAGACGAGCTGAAGCAAGAGCCCTTGAGAAGTTCGCAGTTGGTTGAGCGAGAGACGGCAACATGGCCGTGGACGTTACACGTGTTACAAAGAATGGACCGTTCACAAGGGTCGACACGTTCTCACCGTCTCTTCCTTCATCGCCATCACCACCATCGAGCTCTTTCGTTCGTCAGGCTTGAACTCGCAATGGACAATCAACCGCAGAAGCACGATCTCCTCTGGTTTCCCGATGGCAACGTCGTTCTAGCAACTGACACGCTGCTCTTCCGCGTCCACAAAGGAGTCTTGTCGTTCCATTCGACCGTCCTTAGGGACATGTTCGATATCGTTCAGGATCCAACTACGCGCGGACGAGATGGAGAAGGAACTTCAAGCTCTATGGAAATTGAAGACGGCGCGGATGTGTATGAAGGGCTGCCGTTGGTGATGCTGTCTGGAGACAAAGGCGAAGATGTTGTGCTACTCTTGCGGGCTATCTATGAGCGCTGGTGCGTCACCATAATTCTTCCTTTGTTCTTGTCGTAATATGACATCTCGATGTGTTTCTAGATACTACAATCGCGATGACGATGATACGCCGCTCAACACGATCCTTTCCCTACTCTCTCTCAGCGCGAAGTACGACGTTGTGACGGTGCGCAAAGACATTATCGGACAGCTATCAAGGAACTTCCCCTCCTCGCTCGACTCCTTCGAATCGATCTCGACTCGTAACTCCACTCTCTTCGGGATCCCACGCGAAGAGTCCTTCTTCCCTATTCTCCGTGCCTGCGTCTCCTCACCCCAGGCGGACATCGAGCCTATCCTCCCTGTTCTCTTCTTCGCATGCAGTACATTTCCCATTGCTCATATCGTGAAGGAGCTGCCTATCACCCCAACACCTGCCATGGAGGTGCTTTTGATCGGAAAGAGAATGCTCGACAATACCATTGTCTTATCATTGTTCAACACACTCGACGGAACATCACCTCATTCAGGCTGTCCGTACAATTCAAGCACTGAGGTCTGTGATACAGCGAGGCACACGCCAATGACGCGCAAGATGAAGATGCTGATCGCTTCGCCTATGCTAGAAAATTTGAAAGGAGATGATGTTGTCAAATCATTTTTTGAGAAGCGATGTAAAGAGTGTCGCGAGGAGATTTCCGCCAAATTGGAAACAGGAAGGGTCAAGATATGGAACAAGGTTCCCAAAATCTTTGGGTTTCAATAGTGACAGGCATTGGATGATTGAGCTTACACAGAAGGAATATAAATCTCCCAGAATTTGACATGTCTGCAAATTAAAGATATAATAATGAGACACTATTTTCCCTCTAATTACAGAAGCCAATAGGGGTATCTAACTTTCTAATTAATTCATTCAGTTGTTGCCATTGTTTCTGTATGTAAATGAGGAAAAAACATCGCAAGAGGTCGTTCCAAGTTCTTGCACTACTAGTACGGCGGGGACAACCTCTTTCGACTACATTTTTTCTGTCAAATACCTCATATCACAATGTACCTTACTCTACTCTCGATCATACTAGTTCTATTATATTTCTTCCTTTTGTTTTGAAGGATAAAAACCAACCAGGTGATGCGCGCCTGCGTTCTCCGCTCTGAACGCACGGACCAGGCCACGTGGCGGAAGAAAGATGTCGTTCGTCGTTCGTCGTCCGTCGTCGTCAGCACGTCACTGATTCGCACTATTGTCCATCACCATTGGGTCTGCTTCGCGATCAAGTAGGAATGGACACCCCTTCGCAGATGTACAAGAGTCTATGGCTCGTAGCGCTCACATCCGACAGAACTGCTCTCTAGTGTCTCGTCGCTTCTACCGCCTTCAGTGACGCGTTGAGCGACGTTCTCCCTCGTCCATGGCTCGGATTGCGCTATCACGCTGTTGACAAACGATGTATGAAAAAATCCCCAGCGTCGATGGACATCTAAGAGAGCGGGAATTTGTATGGAGGGATGTTGTTGTCTGTGGCGCTATCAAGGGACGACTCGGACGAGACGACGAGAAGGGCCAACGCCATCTCCGAGCAATTGGTGCGTAATAGAAGCTCTTCTTTCGAATTCAAACTGATTTGGCTCTCTGTTAAGGTAGATATTAGCACTACGATTATGGAGACAGCCCGACGCCTCTCGACATGATGATCGGGATTCATCGCTTTCCTCTTCAAGACGTTTAGCCGTCTCTCTGCGGAAGACGCGATGGCAATATCATCCACAGAGGCCGCCCTCCTTGAACCTCCCTGGAAACCTTCTCTCTTTGCCAACCGTCTGGGAGTTCCTCTTGGCCGCAGATGTCTGAGATGACATACCACTCGATCATCGACCAATTGAGCAAGGACGACTCTTTCCCCACGCAACCTCCACGCCTTCGTCACAACTCAAACCGAAGTCCGGATGCCCAGCCCTCTCTCTGCGCACTGCAAGGTCGGCTCCTTGCTCGCAGAACCTTTTCATCAACAAGATTCTCGACATGCAGCTTCTGCTCCTCCTCACGCCTTTGGCGCAGGCTCTTCTACCCGACGAACGCCACCTTCACCATCACATCCTTCCGAGCCTGAGCACGACGCTCGAAAGGTCTCCGCCTCGGAGTCGATCAGGATGCCTGCACGCACGCAGCGTCGCAAGACGTCATCCGTCACGCACTGTTCTACGTTTGCATCATCCCGCCGTCGACAACGTCGTTCACAGCGAGCTGCCAATCCTCCCGATACCTTGGATGCATCATCCCGGACTCATGGAGAACGCTACCTCGATAGCCTGCCGTTCTCTCCCGATCCGAACATGCTGCTCAACGACGAGACACCCCGTCACCCAGGATGCCCGTTCCCATGCACAGCGAGCGAAATTACCTGCGATATGGCTCAGCGCACGCCTCAGATGCAGTTTATGACGCAGTCTCTTTCCTCATCCAACAGAGCTAGCGCCTATTGTCGGGAAAGAAATGTCGTCGATTCGTTCGTGTCCGCCAAGAAATGATACGAACGAAATACGTTCTGCAGAACGGCTTCTCCATCGCCGTCCTCCAGACGCGATGGATAGAACATGAGCGACGATCTCGAGGTTCTATTGGCGTGACGGATCAGGCTAATGCGCGATGAGAGAGAGAGGAGATCGGAAGTTGGGATGGGGAGGATGCGAACGGCGTCACGGTATCCGTTGGTCGTGCTGTCTGGGGATTAACGCGAAGTCGTCGCGCATTCAAAGCATGGATTTACGAGCACAGGCTCAGGTACGTCATCGAAATACTCCAATATTCAAACCTGACCTAAAATGAATTTAGCTTCTCGCTCTCCTCGTTCTGCTAGATCTTACGAGTTTAAAGAGGACGCGCACTCAACTTCGAAGCTTCAAAATGTCCGGAACCCATCTCGTATCTCCCACATCTCTCAGACTCTCACCTCTTAACGCCCATCGCCCAATCCAGCGTCGTCGCGTCTTTCGCGATCAGCGACCCAGCTAGTCACGCATCTTCAAGCTCTCGATTCCTCATCATGGCCATCTCCTTCGATCTGCTATCCACGTCGTTCGGCCAATCACACGATTACAATCTCAGCCAATCAAGCGGATACGTCGTAACATGCCTCACCATCCTCCTCGCATCGTGCCGATTTGCGCGCACGGCAACTCTGAATCCTGGACTCCAAATGCCATCTGCCATCTGCCATCGCCTTCAGTTCATCTCTCGGCGCCCACCGCCCATCGTCCAACCCGATGTCGTCGCGTCTTCGAATTCAAAGACCCCGGGCCAGATATTCACACGTCTTCCCTCTTCAATCATCGCCTTCGAATCGCTATCTACGTCGTTCGACCAATCAAACGATTACTAACTACCAACCAAGCAAACAATACGATGTCATAACGCTACTCCTTTAACCTCGACACGAGCGTCAGCCACGAATCACCTCGCGGAATTGAATCAGCAATCAACGTCGACATTCCAGCTCTTCCTTCGTTCTTTTGTCGCTCTTCTTGGTGCGCTCACATAGTAGCGCGTCTCCTACGCCGGAGTGCATATCAAGGAGCATCGTCAAGGACACGCGTACCGACTCCCTCCAGATCAGCAACCCTCGGCGCCTCCTCTTCTACTCTAGAATTCGGAAACTCCATTTCGAAGCAATACAACAATCTCAAGCTTGCGGAGTTGAATCGACAACATGAGATACCTATCCGCCATCGGCTTCTATGGCATCGCACGATCGGTGCAAAACGTCGGGGAAGGGGACAGACCGGACAGGATGAGGATGTCTCTCGATGTCTCGATTTTTTTTCGAAAAAGACAGTACAGACACGAGAGGTCTGACGGTATGGTGCGATGTCGCTGCCCTCCCACCGACGATGCGAGGAACCGGTTGGTTGTGGACGGCAATTTCGATTCTGAAGTTGTTAAGTATGGACGAGACGGGTTCAGACGAGAAGAATCAAGTACCGGAATAGGGAGGTGGTGAACTCGAAGTAATGGTACGACATCATTTATCGCTCGAAATCCTACCGGCTCACTAACATATAATGCAGCCCCATAGGGCTTAAAATTTCAGCCCAGCGAACGAGATTCAAAGCGATCGATCTCGTTTATAGCTCATGTACATGAGTCTCGTCGTTTACCAAGTGAAATTCGAACTCGTTACTAAATCAATTTACTAAGTTCGCGATTTCATTCCACTCTCCTCTCAGAAAACGAAAGAACGTTGTCTTCAATATCCCGGAAAGCATCGAAGACCAACCTTTCGAAAATCATCGCAATATCTATTGCCAGCAGACGGAACCACGGCTCCTCTCCCTCGAATATCTCGATTTCTCGTCTCCGAATATTCCAACGCTCTTGGAACTCTGTTCAAAAAATCTCGATTCATCCTCCGGTGCGCAGAACTGGCTCCTTCTCCTCTCTATGATCGAACGGAGGTCGTCGTTCTACTCGCCGTTCTAAACTGGATATCAAGCTCGAGGAGAACTGCGTGTCAGTCCCTCTATCGAATATCGCTTCCCTTGTAGTTAAGACCAACTTAGAGCGACTGTTGTCGTCCTCAGCGGAGAGCGTCGGCGATTTCGTCATGCCGCTCACTAGGTGTATGCACGGTTTGTAGTGGCAAGCTGTTAACGTGACAAGCCGGTAACGTGCTTCATTAGATTTCATTTCATAGTGTGGGGTGACCTTCAATTTTCCGTCACTCTCCCAGGCTCTCATTGACTTATATTCTTGGTCTATTAGAGGTCTTCGTCATATTTAAGCTTCGGAACTACTCCGTCCAGAAACAAGAGGTTCTCCTTTGAATTGAGTGACAAAGTAGCCTACAACAACACTGGTATGACTCTCGATCTTACAATTAGATGCGACCTTCCTCATGCCCGTTCAGGCTACCGTCAGCCTCATTATCGAAATGCTCTTCGACTTCTCTAATTACGCTGCACTCCACGACGGCGCAATGTTGATCACTACCCCTCGCGAAAAACGACCCTTGGTCAGGGCGTGCGTGCGAAGGTATTGCAGAGTGGAAGCGTTCATCAGCATATATGTTGAAATTTCCTTCGCCGATTGCGTGGATATGGAAGAGCAATCGGCTGCAGAAGATGTTCTGTAGGATCCCATGTGTGCTGTGTTTAGGAGTGAAAATATGAAGAATTGGAATCAAACTTGTATTGAGTGAAAGTCTGACGTACGAAAGTAGGAAATCGCGCAGGTCAACCTACGTAAAGAAAAAGGGCAAATGTAAGCGTAAAGTTAGATTTCGCATAGTGATGAATGACTTTCCCCGACACGCTCAAGCACGATGACGTTCGTAAGAGCAAGTGCTGGATGATGGTGAATCAAAACATGAGGATAATCAGTGTTGCTATCCATGCTTACATAGATTAAGTGCGAAGTATCCTAACCCTGCGCTGGAATATGAGTTACAGTTTCATCCGCATAATCTGAAATCTTGCTCACCATCTCGCACAATGATAGTCATAATGCAGATTCTAGCGCTTCCGCGATGGATATGCAGGCCCCCTTCAGCGTATTTCATGTGTATAATCAGTCGAACGGAGGTTGACAAATGCCCTGTATAATCAGTCGAGCGGAGCTCAGCTGAGTTTTAGGTGGTACACTGTAAACCTGATTCAGCTGAGTGGAGGGTCAGAGTGGCGTATACTGACGTCGTGGTGGGGTGTAGAGAAACCTATTAGACAATAGGGCTGTTGCTAACAAGATATGATTAGGATGGGGAAGCATAGTGGTGTGAGGCATTTCAGCTGAATGAACATAACAGATGTGTAAACCCGTTTCAGCTGAAAAGGGAATGAAGATCGAATTGTGGTCTACTTACAAGGTTAACTAATGATACATGGGTGATGCATTGAGAGCACTGGGAATAGTCCCTAATGATTGGTATCTGATACTCCTTCAAATTGAGCACAGAACACCGTAGATGTGTTTCAGCTGAGGTGTATTTCATCAGTGTGAAGACGCTTCAGCTGAGATAGCTTCAAATATTTCACCTGTGTGGAGACAGTTCAGCTGAAGTAGATGCAAATATTTCATTTGCGTAGAGACACTTCAGCTGAGATGGGTTCACCTATATTGAGACGCTTTTGTTGAAGCAAATCCAAATATTTCATTTGTGTTGAGACACTTCAGCTGAAGTGGAATCAAATATTTCATCTGTGTTGAGACGTTTCAGCTGAAAGAGATTCAAATATTTCATTTCTGTAGAGACGTGTCAGCTGAGACGGATTCATCTCTGTAGAGATGCTTCAGCTGAGACAGAACCAAATATTTCATTTGTGTAGAGACACTTCAGCTGAGACGGGTTCACCTGTATTGAGACGCTTTTGTTGAAGCAAATCCAAATATTTCATTTGTGTTGAGACATTTCAGCGGATTATTCTATCCGACACCCCCAGTTGTGGGGGTTGCGTGACACGAAATATCCCGCTTATTCCACACCCCAGGTTGCTCAAATAGAGTTCAAGCGGAGTTATATAACGGCTTCACGGCAAGTCTAAGGGCACAGCACCTCTTGCGTAGGTCGCGTCTCTGCAGACTGCTACCTTGACCGCGACAAAACGACCGCGACATAGAACTAACGGAAGTTGCTGGAGAGGCCGGACGTGAGGAGCGGTGGAGGAAACGAGAGATGGTGACTGAAGCTTACGGGTACGCAATAACAGCTGTCTGTCTTTCAGGTCTAGTAATCAATTGCATATTGAAGTCTTTCTAGAATCCCAGTCTCGAAATCAAGCCTCCTAGCGTGCTAAGTCGAAGTGTCTTACCGCTTGCCCCACCGATAAACCTCGCACCTGGCTCTCCCTCCCAGTATGCCAGGCGTACTCGACGGCACCACAGACAACAATGGCCTGGAAGACTCCCCTTCTCGAGTAGCGCTCGCAATACCGTCGCGACTGCCTCTCCGCGCTTATAGCCCTTGCTGAGTGTGGTCAACTCACTCAGCGCGAGGCCTGTGCAGCTTTCGACCATCTCGTGGGGTTGCTCCGAGAGCTTAAGTCCCGGAGCGGAGGATATCATCGGCAGCCACCTCACTGAATTCATTGGCTAGCTCGAGGACCATGCTTAATCCACGGTGCTGTCGTCAGTTACCTCGACGAAGGTGATAGCCAGCAAATTGAAACTCCGCTTTAATAGATTATCTACTGATTCTGCAAATTCCTCCCTAGTTGCGTTATAGTCACGCTCAACCCCCCGGTTGCGTCACGCAACGGGGGTGCTAAATAGAATCATCCCATTTCAGCTGAGACAGAACCAAATATTTCATCTCTGTACAGACGGTTCAACTGAGGTATATCCAAATATTTCATCTCTGTACAGACGGTTCAGCTGAAATGAATCCAAATATTTGAACTGTGTTGAGACTCTTCAGCTGAAGCTAACTCAAATATTTCACCTGTGTTGAGACATTGCAGCTGAGGTATATCCAAATATTTTATCTGTGTGGAAACAGTTCAGCTGAGGTATGTCCAAATATTTCACCTGTGTTCAGACGTTTCAGCTGAGACAGAACCAAATATTTCACCTCTGTTGAGACGTTTCAGCTGAAGTAGATCCAATTATTTCATCTGTGTTGAGACTTTTCAGCTGAAGCTAACCCAAGTATTTCATCTCCGTAGAGACGCTTCAGCTGAGACGAACCCAAATATTTCATCTGTGTTGAGACGCTTCAGCTGAAACATATCCAAATATTTCATCTGTGTTCAGATGTTTCACCTGAAGCAAAACCAAATATTTCATCTGTGTAGAGACGCTTCAGCTGAGGCAAACCCAATTATTTCATTTTTGTAGAGACAATTCGGCTGAGATTGAAGATCTGGGGGAATCTCAGCTGAAACACCTTTACAATGATGAGATGTTGGAGAACATCTCAGCTGAAATGTTGAAGCACACCTTTAATATTTGGATTTCTTTCAGCTGAAGGGGATATACACTGATACATTGCTTCATATACTAAGTATTTTGCAGCCACGGGCAATGTGTTAGACAGAACTTGCATATCATTTCTATTGATTTGTTACAGAGTTTTGGGATCTAATTGGCGGCTTCTTCTGCCAATCCTTCCCCTGTTAAGTGTGTTCAGCTTGAACAGTTCTCTTCAGCTGAAGCATCTCCACACAGGTGGACTAACTGGATCCGTCTCAGCTGAAACGTTTCTACACAGATGAAATACTTGGATCTGCCTCAGCTGAAATGTTTCTACACAGACACAATATTTGGGTTTGCCTCAGCTGAAATGTTTCTACACAGATGAAATATTTGGGTTTGCCTCAGCTAAAATGTCTACACACACATGAGATATTTGGGTTTGCCTCAGCTGAAATGTCTCCACAGAGATGAAATATTTGGATTTGTCTCAGCTGAAACGTCTTTACACAAATGAAATATTTGGATTTGTCTCAGCTGAAACGTCTCTACACAGATGAAATACTTGAATCCGTCTCAGCTGAAGGCTGAAGCGTCTCAACACAGATGCTTGCTCACAGATGAAATACTTCAAGCTAGTGATTGCTGCCATTAGATTACAGGATACCCAGCTACAACGGAAATCATTCAAAGCAAACCAAGGCCGCTTTATCTTGGAGTATTGATTGGATACAGCTTCCCGCATAAAGTGAGCATGACAGACACTCACCCCTCCTTTCCAAGAAGTAGCTGCATGTTGAAGAAGCATCCCCAACAGAAGGAGCACCACTCCTCCACTCCTGGTTGATAGCCAAATGTACAACCAGCATCCACAATATGGATGTCAGCCCTAGTGTGGGTTTTTAGTGCTGGCCAGCATGTCAAAGTCCTGAGGGGATCCACCTCTGTCCCTGTGAGGCGATGTAATTTGGTTCAAAATGACAGATAATCCAGTGAAGACAGAAGGCCAGTTGTCCATGGTGGTATTTACTGAACCAGAAAGGACCTGTTTTTTGTCCTAATATTTCGAGTTGCTTCTGCACTGTTTGGAGAATATTCCTTGCAGTGCACATTTGAATCATGCTGAGCCGAAAGTTTGTCTCAGATGATTGGCACATTCCTGATCAAAACTCTAAGTTAGAGTTCTGATTGGTACATTCTGTCAGTTAAGGTAAAGAAAATAAGCTGATGCCTGTACGGGAGAGAGTTGATTTTTACTAGGGTGACATATTCACAGCATTCAATGAATTGTTCTTCTACACTACTGGGATTTTAGGCTGATGAATCTAATACTGGCAGAAACCTGGATAGATACCCTGCTCAGGAAAATAGTCTGTAACTCACACAGATTCCATTTGGTCTCAGAATGAGGCCACAATGCACTTTTTATAGCATAACAGTGAGTATATGCAATTGGAATCGAGTCTAAAAATCTTTGGATACTGTTGAAAAAAATGAGCTCATCAATACCTTTCGAATGGTATAGTTTACATGCTGTCTGGACTTGATTTGACTGAGATACGAGGGAAACATTAGGGTTCAATACTTGCTCAACATGTATGATCAATATTCAATAGATGTTCATGCCTCAGATTTAAGAGACTCAAACGCATGGAAATGGTTCATCATACTTATCAGAAACTGAAGAGATCACTGAAAACGGACTTGATTTGACCAAGTTATAGCGATTTCGAAGTTTGATTTAGGGCCGGCTTATTTTTTCTTTCGGAAATTGGCCATATCTCCCTCAAATCAAGTCCGGTCTACGAAGGGGTTGGTGATTCTCGCATGTACCATGATGTACTACACTGGTACATGTACCTCAGAGACATTCAATTGTGCAACTGTATCAGACAAGTGTAACATTCCGAGAACCTGTTACAGTTTGAGAAACTTGTCTGATACAGTTGCACAATTGAATGTCTCTGAGGTACATGTACCAGTGTAGTACATCATGGTACATGCGAGAATCACCAACCCCTTCGTAGACCGGACTTGATTTGAGGGAGATATGGCCAATTTCCGAAAGAAAAAATAAGCCGGCCCTAAATCAAACTTCGAAATCGCTATAACTTGGTCAAATCAAGTCCGTTTTCAGTGATCTCTTCAGTTTCTGGTAGGTATGACTAGCCTCTTTCATATATGAAGGTATCACAATCTCTTGGACCTTATAATGTTTTGATTATTGACCGTACTTTCTGAGCTGTTATCGAACCTCAGCGTTTTCCTCATTTCTCGGTCAAAGCAACATTCCTAATTTCCACATTTGTCCACTTGTTGGGCATCTTCAGGACTGAGCTGAGAAGAATATGCAAAAGTAGACGGGTGAGCGGACTGCTTAGAAAGGTTCAGCTGAGTGTGGTTGGGGGCTGAGTTGAGAAACATCAGACCTCTTGTTAAAAAAATTGGCATGGATTCCCCTTATTTCACACTTTGTTTGGTTTTTTTTTCAAGTCAAATTTGCGATCAAGATTCTACTCTAAGTTTTACAGTTGCGTGTTCTACCTAAGGTTCCACTGGGCCAGCGCGAAGAGACCTGGGATGTCACCCCCAAGGCTCAGCTCACCGATCGGCATGGCAGGGTGACTAGACCCGCCGATGCGCGACCATGACACCAGCTTCCCCTACCAGACTACAAGACATTTGCGAATGAAAAAAAATGAATTGAAACTATAAGAGTCATTAGACATTTGTGACGCTCATTGGATGGAACTGGTACTTACAATTGATAGGGGACATGCCAAGCAGCGTCAACCACGATGGGAGGGGATCTAAAAAAAAGTAGTCAGCTAAGTCAGAGTGCTGGATGTCGGCTTCGCACCGGTGACATGACAACCTGAACTCCAGATGAACAATCTGTGGAATGGAAAACTGAGACGGAGTGCGAGGAGTAGTAAAGAACTACTCAGCGGATCTACTTGAACCATGAAGTTCAGGTACATAGAGAGGGACGTGGCTGGAAAGAAAATGTGAGTCAGTTACTCATGATGTGATGCCAGACTGACTCACCTAACATGTGCTATGCACAACAAACCCATCCGATTAAATCGAGGACGGACGGGCACGCCTCTCGAAGTACGTAGATAGTGCACGGGTTGGTTCGCCCCCGACCGGCGACAGCCCCCAGAACCCAAAGTTGAGCGCAAAGCGCCAACAGCCCCCCAGAACCCAAAGTCGAGCGCAAAGCGCCGACAACCTCCAGAACCAAAGACAAAAGAAACCTAAAGACTGTTAATGAGAGAGGAGAGCCAGTCATGACTCACTGGGGAGATGGTCATAAGGCGAAGGGGCCATCTGCGATCGTGCTGGCACAGCGACCGAGAACTAGCCCCCTCAGAAGGAGTTTGTGAGGTGCCAGCCTCACAGACCCCTTCCATGCCTACCGGCCATCCTGCCACAACCAGGAGCGCCCGAACCCAACGGCCACGGATAGGCAACAGCTACGAGGAGGAGGAGGAGGCGACTTGTCATGGATGGAAGAGATGATGGGGGAAGGAGGAAGAGAGGCAAAACGGCGCTTTGACCCCTATAAAAATCGGATTGAGAGTTTCCCATGATCGGAAAGATCCGATGTCCCAAATTTAGACGTCCAATCAATCCAATCAGAATCCTTCCCAAAGTGGATTAATCCATGGATGCCATCGAAATCCACGGAAGCATTGCAGTTTCCGTTGCCATGTCCGCTTTGGGACCATCAAATGTTCCCATCAAGGGCTCGGAGGCTGTGTGAAAGTCACCGCGCGCCGCGGGGTTTAATCCCCGCACCCTGTCCCGCCCCTTCCCTTGGGTGCTGCAGGTGCCGCCTACCTCTCCTGCCCTCCCCCGGCGCTCAAAATTCACGAAAATAGGTAGGTGTGGGTTTTTGCACCTGCTGATTCCGTATCCAACACCCGCCTCGCGCGATTCCGCCTGGATGGTCCGGAATTGGCAGCGGGGGATGCTGCAATGCTCCCCCCATTGTTTCCTTCATTCCTCCACATTCCTTGGGCCGTTTGGAGAGTTCTTAGGTGCGAACAAAAGCTCTCGTGCACTGCTCTCTGAACGACTAGCTGCGCGCTCACGAAAACACCGTGGAAAAGAAGAAAAGTGAGTACATCAATTCATGCTGAAACACTTATACCTCTTCTCCAGGTACTTTTTCAATTTTGTAACCAAGTGTACAGATGCAATATATAAAGGTAAGCATATGTTCAGAATCTGAGCCAAAACGGTCAACATTTAAATATTCTACAGAATAATCTGTATTTTCGTGAATTAACAGATATAGTCCCACCTTGCAGGGACCATATAATCGGTTCCCACTAATCAATCGGTGAGTTCTTGGGCTTGTTCGAAAACTACTGACGAGTGCGTTCCAAGTGTATAGCTGTGCAAAGATGACTTGTCCGCGTTGGTTTGCAGTGGTGAGCACATCATTTTCGACTGATAGGCTTATCAAACTTTTTCAGGCTCTTTTCGTACCTGCGCAACCTATAGCCTGGATGTAGGTTTGAAAGGTCCATCCATGTGCGAAGTTTGAGCAGAATCGGTGAGAAGTTGAATATCCTATGAATTGTTTTCGCTTTTCTGACCCAGGAGCTCCCTTGTGCAGCACCCCAGTGCCGGGGGTATGCATGTAGAGACATATGGGATATCCTATTTCATTCTGATGTGAGTCTAAATGACTACTTGTATCGTTGTATGGTGCTGATTTGGATCTTCTAATAAGATAACTCTACTTGTGCTGCAGAGAGCACGAGTTTGGGCTCTACTGCTGCCCCTTGGACTATCTCTGACTCTTCAAGCATGTAGTATGGTATGATGTGCTTGAAGAGGTCTTGTCCCAAGTTTTAGATACATTACAGTGAGATGCTGAATTGCAGGAGAGAAATGTGTAAAGCAGGACACAACTTTGTGTGTTTCAATAATTAAACAATCAAATGACCAGTTATTCTCAGTATTTTTATACGATTTGAAAGCCTTAAAGAACAGCTTTCGAACGGTATTTTATACATAGAAAATGGTTATTGGTTGACAAAGATATGGCATTTTGAAGTTCGGATGGCCTGCTCATCCTGCTCCGGAAGTTGCCAGAGAGGTGCAAACACAACCTTCGAAGTTGCACTGTAATTCCAGCTCACATCGGATTGCTCTCAATTTTTCTGTACTGCTGTATTGATACTTTACCTTCCTGATTCCAAAACTCACTTGTGATTTGGGACTCATCTGCATGTGCTATTAACAGGATGGTGTAGTTTCCCTGCCAAAAGTGACAAGAAACCAGTGTAACTTTTTTCAAATATTCTGTAGAGCATGAATTGAGCTCTTAGATACTCATACTGTATTTACTACTATATAGGAAGGTGGGACATGCATCATCTCAGGTATGGTGTCCTGAGGAAAACTTGAAGTTGAGGTTGGAATCTCTGCACTTCTTGAACACAAGTGAAGATTACGAGTACATACCTCAACTTTGCCACTCCCACATCCCTGGATGCTTGGTATGACACATGTGACATGTGTATAGATACTCATACATCCTATATTAGTGAACCAAAGCACCAAATGCATCCTGTAGAATATCTGAGAAATATTATATAGGATTGTCATTACATTTGGCTCGGAAACTGCACCATATCGTTAATAGCTCTTGCAAAAATCACTCACAGAACTTACGTATTCTATGTTAGGGTACAGAACATATAGATGTACGTTTGTACCAAATTTGAGGGTGATCGGACTCGAAATCAAATTGCAGCGCAACTTCGAAGGTCGTGTTTTGCACCTCTCCGGCAACTTCCGGAGCAGGATGAACGGGTCATCCGAACTTCGAAACCTCATTTCTCACCTAGATCTTAACCGTTTCTCATGTCAATTAAACCATTAGAAAGGTACTTATTACACCTTTATTATGATGCAGATTCTGAACGAAACAAAGCACAATTGATTACTGATTTAATGAAATACATAAATGCATGTCCTAACCTACAATTCTCTCTTCTACAATTCAGCATCTCACTCAAAGGAGCCCAAAGCTTCTGTACTTGTATCTCCCAGTGAAATTTGCATTGATGACTTACTTTGAATTCAACGGGGCGATCTTCAAAATGCCCTCACTGTTTACCCGCTTCAGCTGAAAATTGCATAACTCTGGCACGCCCTCAGCGGAGCTGATCCTGGGTTAATCCACTGTCAACCCGCTTCAGCTGATTTGATACACCGTCAACCTGCTTCAGCTGAGTCACTACACTGTCAACCTGCTTCAGCTGAGATTAAACACAGCTGACCCGGTTCAGCTGAAAATTGCATAACTCTGGCACATCCTCAGCGGAGCTGATCCTGAGTCAGTACACTGTCAACCCGCTTCAGCTGATTCGATACACCATCAACCCGCTTCAGCTGAGTCAAAACACTGTTGACCCGCTTCAGCTGACAAGTACGTAACTTGGGCACCAGACTTCGTCCCCACCCCTTACTTTGCTGTAGCCTAAGTCCCCACTGCCATGTACTATCAGCTTTCAGCTGCACTATCTGCAACATATAAAATAAACCCTCAGCTGAAGCGGGTTTACAGTGTACTACCTGAAACTCAGCTGAGCTCCGCTCGACTGATTATACAGGGCATTTGTCAACCTCCGTTCCACTGATTATACAGAGGTATAATAAGCTGCACTATGTGATATGCACTATTTAGAAATTCAATATAAACTTATAGTAACGCAGACGAATTCACGTGTAGCGAACTAGGGCGTACTATACCGCATCGTTCTCGCATGCTCAACCGCCTTTGCGAGCAGCATAGAAAGAGCCACTACATCCAGAAACATCTCATGAGTTCGGTTGACTATAAAATGTTTGAGGATAAACGTACACGCCTCACACCCAATATGTATAGCAAGCGCTATCAAAATAAGTTTGTTGTCTAAGACAAAAACACATCCCTTCCCAACAGTAAGTCCTTCGATATATAAGTACTCACAAGTCAATTCGATTGCATGAATACCAATGGAGATAGAGATGACGAACCGGCCGATTGAAAGCCTTCGAGATTTATGAACACCGCGTACGTCGTCCCCGCAATCGCACCCTTCGATGAAAGAAGAGACATTGTACATATTGCTTTATGTATTATAGTTGACGACGCACGGAGAAAATTACGGCAAGACAAAGCAGTAATTTCTTCTTTGTACCCCATACGGCGAATGCCCTCGCAAGGAGTATCACTGGGAAAATAATGATACTTGGCATTATCGAAATACATCAACGAATCAAAATTGGACATACGGATAGACAGTATAAATTGGATAAAGGTGATATCTAAAAATTCCTGGTTGTGAGATTCCTATCTGCCACTGCACAAAATAATTCTTACAAGCGTTTGTTGAGACCTTAGAGAAACAGTCCTAAGGTAGTGACAGAATTGTAAATAGATCAGTCGATGTTGTGAAATGCTAAATATAAGCGAACGGCCTACAGAAAGATCTGATCCATCCGCCAACAGATATGCTGGAGAAAGGAACTTAGCATGTGCGTAATAAGAGATCTCTGGTCGACGAAATATTGACACGTACCGTAGAGCGCTTCGAGCGACGAAGCAATTGGCAAATACCGGCAAAGAAACAAGAGTGCACTGGCGATGGATTTTTTTCGGCGCCAGAGGTAGCTTATCTGAAGAAGAAAAGTCGATCGTAGCACATAGCACCTCAATCACAATTCTCACCTCATCATCGAACTTGATTCCGTACTCATAGAACTTAAGTTATATCTTTCAGTCGATATCATGACAAATTAGCAATTGGGCTTACAGCGAGGGTTATATTCGCAACTTCGTCACGGCGAGCGAATATTAAGGGTCAGAAGTACAAAACATCTTGAAAGCGTATGTACGGACCTATCGTGAGCTGTTCGTCACAGACAATAGTCAATAAAGTGAAACTGGATGATAGATATTGATTATCTTACCTTCAGGATGTTCACATCTCTTGCCGATTGTAAAATATTCGCTGTCATGCTTGCGACTACAAGCTGTACGATACTCGAATCGTACGAGAGAGCGGTGAGCAAATGACCTGGGCGATATAAGTACAATCGAGAGACATCGTCTAGAGGTTGATGAGGTATAGATTACGAACGAGATAAAGATGATCATACGAGATGCGACGGGCAAGTTTGCTCTGGAATTTGAGCAAATGCAAATGCATTACCCATCTCGGAGTAGCAATACTTTATGGCGTGATACCATTATTAATTCTAAATTGAGTGGAGTAGGAACACACACCTTCTCAAGTAAGGCGAATACCTGGCACAGAATATCGTTCGCGACCTGACCATGTGTGCTTCGTTTTTAGTCGAATTGTGCATCGACATCGTTGGGTCTGATGTGGGCGCTCCATTGGCAAACAGATGAACGCGAGTTCGCAGATTGGGTGGTTGTTCGGTGGAGATATCGATATCTGATGCTCCTCGAGAAACCTAAAAATGTGGACAAAAGACGTAATTGGGATCAGTATTTCGAACATATACCATGGAGTCCTGTTACGTCTTGGATGGAGTTGTCGAGCATCCGTTGCAGAAGCGTACGGACTTACATACGCTTTGGAGTAACTCAGAGCCATTATTAACTTGGTATGGAAGATTAGTCTTCCAAACATTCGATTGTGAAGATATCGAGCTGGCGCGGAAGTCGAATATCCAAAGGAGAAACAGACCTCATGAGTGGTCACGTCCATAGGGCTCAATCTGCATCTTTGATCAAAATCGAATAAGATCAGAGATGGACGAACATGATGAAATTTCGAAGAGATTGCTACCTCGCTCCGTCTAAGCACTCTGCGCACAAGATCTGCGACTTCCTCTCCACCTGACCATCTCGTCCGTTTTCATCGAAATCTCTATAGCTGCCCATCTCCTAAAAGTGCGCGTACGTTTGATCAATCGAAGCTGATTTGAATACGCGTGACCTGAAGATCATGAGCAACATCACTGAGAATCGACGCATCTATCACTCCTCGAAGCGCCGAAGACGTCACGTGTTGAAAGATGCACCTTGTTATCCTGGGTACCCTTCGTTAAAGGTGACTGCTGATAATATTGGTTCCTGTCGGACGGAGATGGTTTCTCGAAAGTTGAGGATGACTCGAAGCAAAAATGAAGCAAAAATTGACATAATTATAACTGATCTCAAATAAATAAATGTGAGTGGACGTACGAGTCAGAATGCACGAGTACGGTGACTTGTGCGGAAGAAGCGCAGGCGGAACGAGTTTGAGCGTTTCCAATCTTGTCATTATCTTGATGAGATAATATCAGATACTCACCCCGAACATTTTCGCTATATCAATCACGTTTGCCATCGAGATGACTTTACGGTATGCTAAGTTACCCGCTAGATTACGCTTACGCGAATAATTCACTCACGGAACAGCACCAAAAGATAGACAGGACCTGTGGAGTTCTTGAACGTGACCTCACGGAATCGGAATGGACGACGAACGGTCCCATATAGAGTTCGGACGAGCGGGGTTGATAAGGTACGCCCTGAATACCGTGTCAGGATGCGAGAATTTCTGAAAGATTCGATGAACGCACAGGCATTATACGACGAAAGTTTTGTCAGAGCTGAAAAGATCGAAGCAAGGTGCGATTGGCGATGGCGGCGTAATGGCTGAACAAGAATTACGTTCAGTTTTCCTGAATGAAGTGAGATATCTGAAAGACGATACACATACAAATTGCGGAGTTGAAGTTTTGGTGTATCATAATAGTTTTTCCAACGAAGACGACCTCAGTATAAGCCTCAGATCGGTTTCGGACATCAGGAATAAATGGATGACAAGAACAATTGAGAGATTACGCGTCAAAAGCATCAGTATCAAGTAGAAAGGGAAACTCACCTTGACATATGATGATCCCAATAGTCATAGGCCCTAGAAATGAAGTCCGGATACGACGCAACTTCTACGAAATCGAGTTGGAAGCTTTGCTCACATAACGATATGCCGTACACAATACGGTAAGACTAGACATAATAGATAGGTTCGGTTTATTCAGTAATTTAATCTCCGCGCCAATGATGAAGAAGATGACTTACCACAGACGAGACTGATAAGAAGCTAAAAGTCGAAGTTCGCAATATTTTCAGATAAGCACTCGACGAGACGTGAAGGAAACCTACTCACACCAGTGGGTAAGGAGAACGTCAAAGAAGCCCGAGTATTGCGTTTAAGTGTATATAGCGGTTTCAAGCAACCAGCGACAATACCGAATGAAGGAAAAACTTCATTCAAAAGGTAGATCACGGCACCGTAGAACTGTGGCAAAAATAAATCAAAGCTCGCATTGACTGAACGTATACGCCAAGGCTCAAGAGAACGGCATACCAATAACGCAAGCCTGGCAGCTTTATGTCAGTCAGTGATGTACGATTTAAATGTCACGTAAATAACGTACCCGGACATTGACAACCGCTACCAATAGGTGCGCAGTATCACTAATCGAAGTCGTCATCCTGTGTTTCGTTAAGAAGAGAGGGACTTACACTTAGCTGTATTTCCCAATGCGTACGGATGTGTCGATTGATCCGGCGAACGCACAGGAAAACATCGCTCTCAGCGCTCGATAATTGACCAGAGTCATCGAATTGGTCGAGGTCGAACCGAGTTCATCTGTGTCGTCCATATATGCGAAGATTTGATAATTCGATGTTCATTAGTCTGTAATGTGTAATGTGATGCACCGACGGATAATGTGACGCACCTAAAAGCCAAGCGTACGTTTATGGATGAAACATTGTAATGTTTTAAAGATCTCGCTTTACGAAGGGAGACAGCCTCGTGGACCTGTGAAAGGTGAGAAATCATGCCATGGCGAAAAGAGAATATGCTATAACTTTGTGTTCGGAGCCGTTAGCTGTGTTCCTTGAAATGAAGGAAGGGAAAGCGCACCATAAGACTTCCTGTACATCTCCTATGACTCGTTCCTGCGTTCCCAGAAATTTGAACAGAAACGCCGTTTCTCGGAACTGGAATCTGCAATTCAATATCCAAAAGAAAAGGTGAAATGGAGCAACTTGAAGTAGAGCTCACCTTTGCATTTCGCAGAGCCGAACGCAACGCGCTCTATGTTGACAACATGGACAGCTACCCTTGATGTTAAACGAATACATCACGAGCTCGTCCCGGAATCGTGCACTGTCCACGATCCCCAGGTTGATGTCAATTCGCCGCCGAACCAAACGTCGCGCTGTGAAAGTGAGGTTCGGTCTAAGAGATCTATCTGTTCCTAAAGTTTGAACGATGCGCGAAAAGGGATGAGAATAGAAGTGTTAGTCAGAAAGTCGCAGCGCTTTCAACTCAAATGCAACTCACCCGGGCCAGCTCGCGTCTCCTCTAACTTTCTAACGGAAGCTCCATCCCCTACGTGAGTTCCTTCGCTCGACCCGCATTCCTGCTGCACGTTAAACGTTTCTCTCAGACGCTTTCTTGTTCCTAATCCCTAATTTAAAATATAAATATGAGAAACGACCCGGGCGGAATGGACTTGAAAGCTCGAAGCTCGAAGCTCTTGAGATGGATATCGTTTCTTTGGCTGTCGACCGTCCAAGGCTGCCGGCGAACGATTGGTGTGTACCGCCCCATCGATGACGAACTAATCACGCTTAGAAGAGATCCGAGCTGTTTTGGTACGAAAGCGAGGTCGTATCTCTGTGAATATATCTATCGTGAAGATGAAGGGTTAAAAACGAAGACCCCGAGAGAGAGCTGTAAAAGACGCACTGAAATCATCATGAAATCGTGATCGAGTCATTCCGCTTCAGGTTTCGAAGGCCGGAAACGACTTGTCACTGGCAGTCCAACTTCTCCAAGCTCGACTGGTTGCGATGTTGCTCATCTGCCTTTCTTCAGTCCTGATCATGAATTGGCGGTTCGATGGTCAAGATTTTGACGGAGGATGATGGTGGTTGGAGGACGACGGGCGAGCACGCGTCGGATCGTCGACGTCGACGTCGCACGTCCACCAAACGTCCACGCATGCTCTTGACCATGCTCTTCGACGACGCCTTGTGTGTCGTCGACTCGAACTTCTCTCGTCCTCCCCGCTCTTTACAGTAGGATGCTGGCATGGATGTCGCCGTCACCTCAACCTCAACTCTCGCTCGAACCTGAGGCTGAGCACCGCTCAACGACGAGACACCCCGTCACCCAGGATGCCCATTTCCCATCCTCAGCGACTCGGATCGAACTTGCCTGCGATTTGGCTTGGCGCACGTC
This sequence comes from Schizopora paradoxa, assembly GCA_001020605.1. Classification (NCBI taxonomy): domain Eukaryota; kingdom Fungi; phylum Basidiomycota; class Agaricomycetes; order Hymenochaetales; family Schizoporaceae; genus Schizopora; species Schizopora paradoxa. The sequence goes on from KQ086049.1 coordinate 29,452, forward strand.
TCAGACGTACTACCACACGACGCAATTTCTCTGATCGTCGGGAGGATCTGGCGCCGGACGTCATGAGAGAGACGTCGTCGGTTCGTTCGTGTTCGTGTTCGTGTTCGTGTTCGTCGAGAAACGATACGAACACAATACGTTCTGGCAGAACGTCATCTCTGTCGCCTCCATCAAGAACGCGAAGAATCGAACATGAGCGACGATCTTGAGGTTCAATTAGCGTGACGGATTAGGCTTGGACGCGATGAGTGAGAGGAGAACGGAAGACGGGACAGGGAGGATAGGGACGGCGTCACGGTTCGTCATTGGTCGTGTTGTCTGGGGATAAGGACGAAGTCGTCGCGCATCTAAAGCGTTCACAGATGCAGGTGCGTAATCGATTGAAGTGCTTCATTCAAATTCGAACTGAAATGCCATAAGCTCTTTTGTTTGCTCTTACGGTGAAGACGAAGGACGCGCGCTCGTCTCCAACGTCTCGAATTCCATCAACCTCATCTGGTCTCACCCTCACCTCTCAACGTTCAATCCAGCGTCGTCGTGTCTCGCAATCAGAGACCCAGCTATTCATGCATCTTCCCGCTTCCTTCTTTCCTCGTCATCTCCTTCGATCTGCTACATGTATCCACGCCGTTCGGCGAATCATGTCGCTGCTTCCCCATCCTCCTTGCGTCGCGCATCCAGCGCCTCTGTATCCTGGACTCGATCTCCCATCGCGCCATCGTCCTCGTCTCCCAGCACGCAGCCCTCAATCCGACGTCGTCGCGTCTTTCGAATTCAAAGACCCTGGGCAAGCTATTCACGCGTCTTCCCTCTTCAATCAACGCCTTCGAATCAATTTCCACGTCGTTTGGCCAATCGCGCGATTACAATCAATCAAGCAATACGATGCCATACAGCTACTTCTCAATCGTCGACGCGACCGTGGCCAGCGATGGCGTCGCCGAGGTGGATAAACAATCAACGTCGACATTCCAGCCCTTCCTTTGTTCTTTTGTTGTTTTTCTTCGTCTGGTGCGCTTCCTTAATAGCGGGCTTTCTATGTATGCATCAACGCGCATCGTCAATGACGTGCTGCCGACGCTCTCGAGCTCGCGGAATCGACACGACCCAGCAAGATCGCGCCGAGAGATACTAGCGTGACGCTACTCGACCTAGAAATCGCACGGAAATTTTCCATATTGCCCGTACGCGGCAGGCGGTTGGTGTATCTTGGATGTCTTCGACTCGCGAAGCTTGTCGGATGGATGTCGACATCTTCCCGGAGGCCGGAGAAAGCGATGGACGGAGAGGGAGGGAAGGAAGGAGGGAAGGAAGTTGCTTATGTGATCTTCGAGAACGAAGCGAAGACATAACGCGACTGGACGACCACAGAACTCTTCAAATGAGTTCGGAAGTTTGGAACGACCATATACATTCTCAAGGAGAACGAGCAAAAAAAGATGTTCACGTTCGTCGGTTGAGACGGCTGAAATACCCGACGACTGTAGCTAACCTTGGATTTCTCGATGCCCTTTCGTCGGTGTACGTTCATCATCGATTCGACTAACCCCGCCCGTTTCGTTGGCTGACTTGACGCATCTACAGGATATCTGCTATTGTTCTTCGACATAAAACAACGGATGTGATATTCACGCCCTTGTTTCTAAATTGATCAGGTGTTCGGATTTCGAAACTCGAACTCGTTATCCAGTCCCAGTCTAGCAATCCGGAGCTGGACATGAGATCCTCCTCTTCTGCGAACTGAAGACAAGACGAGCGTCATTTCTCTCATTATTTATCTATCTCCGTCGCTATCGCCATCGCGACGGATCTTCTCGCACATACATGTATCCGCCCTCTTCTTCGTTAATTCCAGTATGTATCGAAATTCGATTTCCTTCAGCTCTCTTTCGATGGCGCTGACGCGCGAAACAAACTCATTCTCGTTTTTCTAATCAACCGAACGTCGTCGTTCTGCTCGTTATATTATCCCGGCGACTACGCCAGAGACTTGCGATCATCATCATTATAATCACGCTTAAAGATGTCAGCTTTCCGCTTGTCTCTCGAATTTCGCTTCTCTTCGACGACCGCGCTTACGAACGACTGGAGCAAGACATGTCGTCCTCAGCTGAAGGTGTAATATATCTCAATACAATTCCGTAGATGTTCACCTGAAGGGACAAATGATTGACAACCGCCTACAGTCTTGTTATTACTGGTATCTGCAAATATCACTCGATGCCACAGTAAATCGGACGGAATTCAACTCCTCCCTTCTATGTTTTCGCGCCGCTGCACGTAATATCACTCTTGGCGTTCCGTGCTGCAGTCGTTCAGTTTCGCGCGCCGGCAAAACTCCGCCTTTGATTATTCCCGTCATGCTCTGTCATCAATCCACCTGTTAGATCTATCAGCACTCCATATCGATGCAAGATATCCTACAGTATTTCGAGTGTTTTTCTTCGAGGATGTGCACATGTGTATGTAAGTGTTCAAGTACGAAGCTTGTGCGTTTAATGAAGAGGAATTAGATATTTAGATCACTCTCATCACCTCGCGGTGAGCTCACGGAAGTCATTCAAATTCAAACTTCTTTCCATGATTGACAACATTATTCCTAAAGCACCGTCTCAACCATAATCGAGAATAACAGATAGCCAATGTGCCGGATTTTTCTCACTAACTAAAGATATTCTCCTGAGCTCCCGTCATAAATGGCGATGCTCTCAACAACTGTCGACCCACGCTCCATATTCAAAATAACATGAATTTTGCTTCCATTCGACTGCAACCTCCCATGTTGATCCACATCGTACAAATACATTGTGAAATTGTTCCTCCCTCGACCATCAGGCACTCCCTGCGAGTGACTAGAGAATCGTTGTCATGAAAGGTGTAGATATGATTTCGACAGAATTTACGTACGTATAAACCGCATAATTCCTCCTTGCATATCTCAGAGGTTCCATCGACAACTCCCAGTTGAGTTCATGGATTATTAGATTCACCAAAGACTTCCAGGATGGGTTGGACACGTTGCTCTCGAGATATGCATCTGTGTATCTGAGGAAGTCTCCTGTGTCCCAGCTTTGTCGGAGCTCGTTGATTTCAAAAACATTCGCCATTTGTTTGGTGAGGGCGTTAGGATATTGTATTTTGCGGTTGTACCTAAGGATACGGTACAGAAGCGGAGAAAGAATTAGCCCTTCCTTTATAGAAAAAGAAGCACTGATTTCAATTCTTCTTAAAACAGAAGATTGGCTTGAAGAAACGTAAAAATTGCTTTGCTGCATGTAGTATGTCACTCTTTGTATGCCCTCGCAACCTTCTACCGGTCGCGCGCGGGCCGCCGGCGGAAACTATCATATATTGTAAAAACCTCGTAAGACGACGGCACAGACTTCAAGTAGTCCATCACGCCGTCATTCGCAATGATTCAAGATAATTACATCAGTTTGAGTATTCCTTGCGTCACGCAATAGAGGTTGATTGATGTCTGTATTTTGCGCCAATGTGAGTTGCGATATGTTTGTGCTTTGGAGTATAAGAAGCACCACGGGACGCTCTGAAGGCTCACTATCGCGGACACGACCATCAAATGAGTTTTCAAGAAGAAACTACTCAGAATCATTCTTCTTCGAGATATATCATCGCCAAAGCAGACAGATTCCAGATAATCTATGATACCACCTTAAACAGCTTTTGGGAGCTTCGCCGCGACCGAAAGGGTGAAGAAGTTTCCAGGAAAATAATCAAATATGATGAAATTAATAACATTCTTCAATGCATGAAGGACACGTTGACTTTTGAAGTCGTGCGAAATGCGGAACTTGCTGCAATCGTCAGCGGTGCAGAAACGCAAGTGATGTTCATCGTCACAGACGGACAGTGAGTCTTAAACTCCGCTCTTTATTTTCATAATACTCATCGAGATTCTTCTCACCTCATTGTCAGGATTTCGAGGATTCCGGAGAAAAATAACATGATACTTGTAAATTTCTTTTACAAAAGAGTTGGACTGATAAGTGGGAATATTATACGGGTCTTTTATCAAGCAGTCCTTGTCGAAGATAGAGACCAATACAAGACCGTTATTAAGAAGATAAGTTCTACTACCTAACCGCATGTATCATGTTTTTCTTGTGATGTTTACAACATTTCCAGTAGTTGGGCGAGCTCTTATTTTTTCTTCTTGGGTAGTATTTGCGCTTGGCACCATAATGTGTTGCGAGTCATACGGGAATTACATTTTGTTTTGCCGCCCTGCAAACGAGCGCTCTCAACTCCGTCCCGCACAGTAACCAGCAAACCCGATGTAAAATGTTACGCTCACCCTTCAGGTGCAAGTGCAAAGTAGCCTATCGCAACATTATCACGGATCAAATACATTTCAACATCCCTTGTATAGCTCCGAAGTGCTATGTTAGCTCTTTTACAATTAGATGCGACTTTCCTCACGACCGTCCAAACTAACATTAACCTCGTTATCGAAATGCTCTTCGACTTCTCTGACTACGCTGCACTCCACCACGGCACAAAGTTGATCACTGTTCCTCACGAAAAATAAACTTTGCTCGGCACGTCCATGCACCGGTACCGGGGAGCGGAAACGCTCGTCGTTATTGATATCGAATTTTCCCTCGCCGATTGCGTGGATGTGGAAGAGGAGTCGACTGCAGAAGATATTCTGTAGGATCCCGTGTGTCCTGTATTTATGAGAAAATGCGTAGGGAAAGAAAGCATTCAAAATAGGGATGAACTTGTATTGAGCGAAACTCTGACGTACGAAAGTAGAAACTCGCGCAGGCCAATCTACGTAAAGCGACAGAACAAATGTAAGCGTCAAATTAGATTTCGCAGATTGATGAATAACTTTCTTCGACACGCTCAAGCACGATAACGTTCATTAGAGCGAGTGCTGTAAGATGATGAAATAAAGCATAAGTATAACCATTGTTGAAAAAACACTTACATAGATTAATCACGAAGTATCCTAGCCCTGCGCCGGAGTATAAGGCAGAATTTTATCCGCAAAATGTAAGACCTTGCTCACCATCTCGTGCAATTATAGTCATGAGGCACGCTTTAGCATTTCCGCGATGGATATGTACTAATTAAAATTCAATTTAGGCTTAAAGCAGGGGAATCTCCGAGTATCAAATTAGAGCGTACTATTCTGCATCGCCCTCGCATGTTCAACCGCCTTGAAGAGCAACAGAGAAAGAGCCACTCCATTTAAAAAGTGTTTCGTAAGTCCATTTGTTAAGAGAATCCTGAGAATAACGTACCAGCCTCGCACCCAATATGTATGACGAGCGCAATCAGAATTTGCTTGTTGTCTATGAAAAAAATGCATCCCGTCCCAACTGTCAGACCTTCAGTGTACAAGTTCTTACAAGTTAATTCAAGTGCACAATACGCGTGAAGATAAAGATGACTAACCAACTGTTTGAAAACCTTCAAGATTTCTGTGCACTGCATACGCCGTCCCCGCGGCCGCGACCTGCGGGAGAAAAAAGTATGCTATCAACATCGCTTCACGTACACGTATAAGAATGTATGACGCACGGCGTACATAACGGCAAGTCCAAGCAGCAAGTTTCTCTTCGTACCCCATACAGCGTATGCTCTTGTGAGAAGTACCACTAAGATAATAAGGAAGCTCAGTATGGTCAAAAAGATCCTATGTATCAGAATTGGACATACGGAGAGACAGCATAAATTGGATATATATGATATCTTTAATACCGAGCTTATAAGAACAAAAGTCTCTCGATTAAAGCGTCAATATGTTCTTACATGCGTTAGTCGAGACCTTAGAAAAACAGGACTAAGTGGACACGAAGTCGCAAAGAAATCAGCCGAAGACCGCAGAATACGCCAAATTCAAGCGAAGTACGTACAGAAATATCAGATCCATCCGTCAAGAGATAGGCTACAGAATTGAAATTAGAAAATGGATAAAAACTACCAATGAGAAAAATGAAATGCACCGTTGAAAGTTTCGAGCGATAAAGCTATCGGCAAATAGCGGCAAAGAAACAAGAGCGCGCTGGCGAAAGATTTCTTCCGCATCCAGAGGAATTTTATCTGAAGTGAAGAAAAAGACTTGATTACAGCATATAGCACACCAACAATAGTCCTCACCTCATCATCGAGCTTTATTCCGTACTCAAAGAACTTTGACATCGTCCTCAGTTGATGTCGTGACAAATTGGAATATTTGGGCTTACAGCGAGAGTAATATTTGCAACTTCATCGCGGATACCGAATTTCGAGGGTCAAAAGCATCAAACATCTTGAAAGAATGTATACGGACCCATCGTGAGCTGTTCGGCGCAGGAACTAGTAAATAAAGTGAAACTATGTGATAGATATCGATTACGTTGCCTTCATGACGCTCGCGTATTCTGCTGTTTGTAAAAGAATTGCCGCCATGCTGACGAACTAAGGTTGTACGGGGCCTGACTCGTACGAACGAGCAAGTGAGATGGGCCATCTGGGCGATATAAGAAGTTGTTTCGTCATCCGAGTCCCTGCGTGCGATGGGACTTCCCACGTAGGATACATCATTTAGATGCCGATGAGGTACGGATTGTGAACGAGAGAAAGATGATCATACGAATGGCGGCGGGATAATTTGCTTAGGAAGAGTGCGGATTTATGTTACTCATCGAGGAGTGACGGCACTGTACGCCATAACATTAAAACATTATTAATTACAAATGAAGAGAACAGAGAATTCTTACATCTTCAAGTAAAACGAATCACCAACACAGAATATGGTCCGTGTACTTGCCCACGCGCTGAGCGCGATCTTGATTGATTTCATGAACAAACGGATTCTGTTCGCATAACGTTTTGCTCCTCGTGGACGCGCCATTGACGAGCAGATGAGCATGATCGACGAATTTATCAACGTGGGATGCTCTCCAGAGTTCGCCGTACGAACTATCAATGTGGGCAAACAAGAGCAGATATCATGGAATCAAATAGATTTTGGAAGAGAAATTCCCAAATACCTTTGATATGATACGGATTCATCTTCAAAGTGTTCCATTTGGAGATGTCGAGGTGAGCCTCGAATACCAGGCCCCACCACGGAGATCTAACGGTATAGTTCATCAGAATTTCTCCTAATATCTCGACCCAACCCAAAATTCGTGCACGCTGGGATGTTCACATTAGAAGGTGGATCGAACTTCAGATTTGGAATACTACCTACGTGTTTAGCACCCGACGTCGCTAGCAAAGCGATCCGAACGAGACAGCTTTGTATTCCCTATGGTTAGTAATGTTCGATCCTACGGGTCGAAATTAGATGCCGGCGATGGAGTAAAGATGAAATCAACAAACTGACGATGGCATATTTGGAACGGGGATGAAGCATCAACAGTTGTAAAATCATAGGTACGAGAGTTCATCTCTCGTCACCGAGCCGATCGCGTACTCGTGGAACTGTGGGACATGTAATCAGTGAAGAGTGTAAACGTCCAGCGCGAATTGAAGCTTACATCGAAGATTGTACATGGAACTAGAATGCAGAGAAAAACTCGAATCTCATAAAGCGGTCGAGTCTGAGATCACGGAAGCGAGTGTATCGTCATCTATGTGTTGAATCAGTGAGAAGCTGGAGAACGAGCTAAAAATATTGAACGTCACACCTTCAAGTTTCGCGCACCTCGCGTTAATTCTGCGCGGATTGCCCTCATAGGAGGATTCGTCCAATATTGGGCCCGACAGCGAGATACGAAGCCGTTCGTACCAAGTGGCAAGGTGCATTAGGTAGATCCTTCGCCAGCCCAATCTCGACTTGAAGATAGGCCTGACTTCACAAGGCTTGCGCCTTTCGATAAGGGTGGTATTGCGCAACACATCTGGAGTATCGCCGAATTCGGGAAATCATAACAATAATCTGTTGGTGTCGAAATGTTTTGAAGGAGTTATCAGAAAGATATTTGCGGTGAACTCTCACCACCTCTTGAGAGCATTTCTCTATATTTTTGGAGCTGCTCTTCCAGGATCGTATCCACCGTGGTATTCGAATTTCGAACGGAAACACCCTCGAAAGAAGTGGCCGTCTTGAAGAAGCATTTCGGACTTCTTTAAAGAGTCGGCGCTGCTATTGAAGTGGTTGAATTTGAATAGTCTAAATTACCGAAAAGAGACAATATGAGCCCGACGTTGTTTTCTGAACATATGAGAAGCTTGCGCGATGTAATCTTGCTGGCGGAAAGGCAATCCGTTCGCGTCTCCAAAACATCGTTGATGAAGGGACGAAATGCATCGTCTTCTCATCTATCATGATCTATGAGAAGATAGATGAGCACGATTCTGACGTTCGGGAGCACAAGATGTACGAACCATTCCTTAAAGACTAGTTTCAGCGATGGAAACCGCTGCCAAGCCGCGCTAATGACACGAGGGGCGCAGGGAGGACATCTGAGAAGTCTTACATCTCCGAATCGTCCGCGCTCAGCGGAACGATGGCAAATTTCGCTATAATCTCTGAACAGTTTTAAAATAAGTGAAAGATAGAGAACAGAGAACAGAGACCGACGAACATCGTGGGATCGCGATGAGTTCGCTACATCGTTGATGACTACGTATTTTCTGGTCTTTGGAAGCTCCTCTTCACCTTAGCATCGATTTCGTCTTGATTTGATTCTCTTGGACGGTCCATCTTCGTGAAAGTGCTTGTCTCCTTTGATTTCGGCCATCTTGGAGCGACATTGACGGTGAAGCTGGTAATTCTCGAAGTTAGGGGCCTCAGATAATATGCTTCTCTTAGAGCGAGCTTACGCACGGATTGAATGTCGAACAGCAAGCTGGGATGGGATGGGATGTTAGGCGCGGATCGAGATGTAAAGAGGGAGAAGCGCACCATTCTCGATTTGTCCCTTCGTGCCTCTTCAAGAATTCGGTTCTCAGAACTTTCTTTATCGTGACTTCAATCCGTGATGAGGAGAAGAAAGGGAGCAAAACTCACCAAAGATGACGTGCGGCGTCACTTCGTACGTTCGACAGCATCACAGCGCGAACATGAGCTGATATTCATGCATTTGGGGTCGTTTGAGCTCCATGGAAGAATTGAGAAATGTCCATGAATCGCAGGGGGTGACAATGGCATCGAAACGTTTTGACGACAGAACGAACTTGGGGAGATTCGAGACCAGTAACTTGGGTATCACGAGAAGTAAATCCGGTCATGAAGGTCTTTCGTTTGCTAGCGCTGAAAGAGGCGCGAACGCCTTGAGGATGAAAGTGTTAGAGAGTCGCGGTGCTTAGATTTAAACGCTACTCACCAGGAAGCGTCTTATCCACCGGAACGCCATCTTCCAAAGTTCCTTCCTTCGACCTCATTCCTACACCGCCATATGCCGACCTCCAATATTCATCTGTTCCTCCCCATCTGAAGATGGCTGTACTACATGGAGAAGTCGAATCTTTGAGGATGTCGTTTCAGGTTGTCGAGGCGTCCGAACGATTGGAGTCCCGCGCCATCGATGACGAATCACGCTAAGTCCGAGCTGTTTTGGTCGAAAGCGAGCTCGTATCGCTGTGAATCTATCACGAAGATAAGCTTTAGAAGCGAAGACATCGAGAGAGCTGTAAAAGACGCACTGAAATCATGAAAACGTGGTCGAGTCATTCCGCTTGAAGTGATCTGTCCCTTCATGCTCAGCTGCTTTCGATGGAATATATCCATCGTCTTTGTTCCTGCTCGTGGCATGCGACGTCTGTAGGTGGGTTTGCGATGCGATGGCGAGGATGTCGATGGCGGATGATGGTGGTTGGAGGACAACGGACGAGCACGCGTCGGCGCTGGCCGACGGTCGTCGACGACGACGCGCGTCCGCGAAGCATCCACGCACGCTCTTGACCACACGCTTCGACGACACCTTGACATTGAAACGACCTCCATCTTCATCCACAAAGTAGAATGCTAGCGGCGAGGCTGTCGTCGTCTGGCCTTAAACAACGACGGCATTGTTTCATGTCGGGGCTTGAGATGGACTCGTGGCAACCTGGCGACAATGACGACGTTTGACGACTTCCTGCCGCTGAAGGTATTCATCCTACATGAACATGGGCAATTGCCTATTCCACAGAACCTCCTATCCGAAATCCTCGACGTCCGGAAACCACATGGTTAGCTTTCTTCGTGCACATTAAAGGACGTCACTTTTGAGCGCGTCGCTGCTATGAACGACGTGCGATCGCACTTCTGGTTGGCAAACTCGATCTAGGATGGAGGATGGGGCTTCTGCTGGCTCAGAGCGGTTCGGAATATGAAGTCGTGAGGTTGAAGATGGAATCAGCATAGGTGCGTGGCAGACAAGCTCATCATCGACGTGGAGATGCTGACGTCTTTGCAGGTTCGGACGCGTCCGCACAGAAGAAAGATGTGAAGCATTTCGCTGCTCGCGATCTTGCCAGATACATTCAGGAAATTCGAACGCTCGCGCTATGTAATCGGACATACTTCGTCGGCGAGCCGGCCAACTGGCGAAAGCAGCATGCGCTGTCCTACTGGAGGCCTCGCCAAGGCGACGCGTAATCGATTTCCGGTACGTCCGTGGGTTCTACTTCTACGAAGCTTGTTGAAACCAGCCTTTGAGTGAAAGAAGCAGTCGTTGACCTGCTCTTTACGGCGAGTCTCAGGTCGACGGATCTCATCACATCTCATTACTGTGAGAGAGCTTCGATGTCGTCGTTGCACAAGCGAAATGACGACTTCTTGAAACGATCTTAAGAGGAGACGCTTCTACAACATCTTATTCGTAGATGAGTTATGCGCTGGATGTCGTCAATGTGACGCTCGTATTCACCTCATGCAGAAGGCGTTTGCACCTCATTGTTAAAAAAGCTTTGGCGTGTTGCACCCCACAGTCTCGCCTACTTAACCACCATCCCCTCGCCCGAAATTCTCGTTGGTGACAACTCCCTCTGTCTCTACCGTAATGGCGAGCGAAGTACGCGACGCCCCTACAAGGCCGACTGCTCGTCGGAGCTTTGGGCGAAGAATTTTGGATCTCATTTTCTGCCGTCGTAATAGCTCAGCAACTCGTTCTCATGACGGAGACGAAGAAAAACTTCCGTTCGTAGTACCTCACATACCTTCAAAATATCGTCTCCATCCTGTATCGCGTTCGTTTGCCTTCGAGACCATATACCCATACCTCATTTTGCAGAATTTCTGTCGGAAAATGTTACCTACATCCAAGACTCACTGCGTTATCTGCGCTCGATAGTGCGTGTTCCTGATGACATGAACCGACCCGTCCAATTTTTCCATCCGTCGTTCTACGACTTCTTCATTCAGGACAAAGAACGATGCACCGATGAGCGATTCGTTGTGGATGTTTGTAAACATCAGCACTTCATGGCAAGGCGGTGTCTGGAAGCACTAGGAGATGTCACTTCCCCGCGCGCAGGAGCTCACAAGTACGCGGCAAGATATTGGCCGTTTCACGTACAAGCTGCAACATCTCATGAACTTCGCGATGATCTCGCTCAAGAACTTCTTCGGCTAGTAAGAAACGAGGGCACTGCTGCCGCGCTTTTTATTTCTGTCGACGATTCATTCAATAGGGAAGGTGGAGGAATAGTGCCCTTCTTAATCGATTTGGTGGTGCGTGAACTACGTTCTTTAGCGCCAAGCAATTTCTCATGCATTTCCAGAGCAAATACAGGCCCAGGGAGTCGGACGCGCTGCTCGATTCACTTCGAAATGCGAGGACGAACATCGTTAAGTATTCTAAGAAAATGATTTAGTGGTGTCATTGCTAATTATCCATCTGACAAGGATAACGGAACGCTTACAAAGGGAACAGTTCCCAAAAAAATAGGTATTAGATATGTTCCGATTTGCTGTTAAGCGAAATTCCGATTTGCTGCTAAGCGAATCGGTTGAGTTGAGCAGCTTTTCGCTCGATTCGGACGCGTGCCTGGTGCACTTGTTCTATAAGGTAAGAATTGTTCACGAATTGTTGCAGGGCCATCTCCTTCCAATATTACCGTGTTTCCACTGCGTACAAGCGCCCAGGCGCTTGCGCATATACCTTCTCTTGAAGCTGATTTCTTACGCACAAGTCGCTCATTTTCAATGAGATGAATCTCTCTTTTACTCTTTCTCTACCGGTGACTCATTGTATTTCCGGCAGTGAAGGACACGCCGTTCTCGGCTATGAAATCAAGTTGCTGTCCGAACTTCTCCCTCTGATTTCGAAGTCATGCAGCGCAAAAAATCTCTTTTTGTGCTTGTAATTTAAAGCTCAAGAATCTACAGGTGCAAATCGGTTCTGCCGCGTGCAAACGCCGGCCCACTGTGGACAAGTCGGTTGAGTTGGGCACTTTTTCGCTCGATTTGGATGGTGCACTTGTTCTCCAAGGAAATTTCATCTCACGGCATTTGCAGGGCCATCTTTTTCGATATTACCGTGTCATTCCTGCCTGTCCCTCCGCTGCGCACAAGCGCCTGAGCGCTTGTGCATATATCTTCTCTCATGACTTGTTCCTCACATATTTCACTTATACACATGTACTAGTATTTCTTCGTTACTTTTATTTGCTGTACAAATGATTCAAGTCGAGTTCTCTTCGGACCTTTTATAATCTCAGCTCGCTATCAAGCCGCCGTTTCGAGCGCTTTCCGAAAGCACTTGCTGGTTACACCTTTAGCCTCCTAGAAACAACCCGCCGGCGGCACCACTCATGAAGGCTGGTTTGGTACTCTCAAAGGTACAGTACTGATTCTCGAAATTTCTTAAAACTGATATCGGACTTCGGATGAAACTGAAATTAGGTGTGATAATTGGTAGACAGAGGTGCAAATCGGTTCTGCCACGCGTAAACGCTGGCCCACTGTGCACAAGTGTCCTCACACTCAGAGCGCGATGTAAGCTTGGACTAAGTTTCGCAAGCAATGTCAGCGACGAGGTAATTCCGTCACTTGTTCCGAACTTACGCTTGAGAAAGCTGAGATATGGAACCTGATACCGGTCTCTGATCATTCATGATCGACATCCGCGTCTAATGCGGATGTGTCGACTCTACTGACACACCGGCCAAATCAATTTTTAGTCCGGGATTATATTGCAAAACTATACAAAAATCTAGATAAATAGTATAAGTTCGCATATAGACCAAATTTCTACTTCAAATGAAAAATAAGTTTACTCACAAAACTGAATTTGAAATCCGGATTTCTGTATAATCCGGGATGAAGCACAAATCTATACTCAAACAATAAGCCATTTTCAAGTATAGATTTGCGTTTCATCGCGGATTATACGGAAGTCCAGATTTCAAATTTGGATTTGTGAGTAAATTTGGTTTTCTATTTGAAGTAAAGATCTAGGCTAAATATGAACTTATACTATTTATATAGATTTTCGTATAATTTTTACGTATAATCCCGGATTAAAAATTGATTTGGCCGGTGTGTGAACGAGAGCTTTGCCAAATCTCTTTCGCACCAGGTCGAATAGGAAAAATATGCATATCCGTTCTATCGTTCGTTCTTTAATTCTCACTCGCATACGTGATTTGATCTGATATTTGTTTTTCGAGATTCCGTTTTTAGATCTATGATATACTCGGTTTGATGTACAACGAGGAAATCTGTATAAAAGAGATCAAGGCGGTGTGTCTAAAGATCAAGATCGAAGAAAGCGTGGTGCTCGTTCCTGTTCTAGGCCTGAGATAATACGCCTCGCGGGCCTTTCCGACGAAATACTGTTGTTCAATCTTCCACATCACCACAAACGAGAATATAAAAGGTGCTTTTCCCCATTACATCCAAATTTTATTGGTACTTGGAAGTATCGTTTGCGATTATTTATCTTCGAAAATACATTCACGATTTTACAGATCGATGTGCTGTATACTTCAACAATGAAAAGCAATTTCGCCGAGGTCGATTTTGTAAGTTCAATTATATTTGTTGCATGCTTGGTACTCGAAACGGGTGCAATACAACCCCCGATGACAGTGTACGATGTCATCTTAACGTCGAGATTCAAGTACTTCTTCGTGATGCGAAGGACGACTTTAATTTTTTGTAGATGGAGGGAGATGATCGGTCGTCAACCGACCCTATGATACATCTCTCACGTACTTGTGCACAGTGGGCCAGCGTTTACGCGTGGCAAAACCGATTTGCACCGGTGTCGATCTATGATCACAGATACTAGTAAATTCTGTCCCTTCTGAGTCCCAATAACAATTAAAAGAAATTTCGATTATAAGGACAAAACCTTTCAGACCAGCCTTCATGAACGCCGCATTGAGCGGTGCCACCGGCGGGTGAAGCATCATTCAATAATGTTCGGCACACATGCATGCACTACTATCATAAGAAGCGGATATTAGAAGGGATCGCGGTCTTGTTCAGTGTTGTCGAACGAGGTTTGATGACGTTCGAGTTGGTCCAACGAGGTGTAACCAGCAAATGTTTACGGAAAATGCTCGGCGGCTAGATAGCACGGGGCCGGAATTACAAATGTCCCGAAGAGAACTCAACCAAGTAGCTATACAGCAAATCAGAAAATGACGAAGTAATTTATTCATCCAAAATGAAGTGCGTGAAGAACAAGTCATGAGAGGAGGTGCATGCACAAGCGCCCGAGGCCTGACTCCGCCTGAGCGCTTGTACGCAGCAGAGACACACGGTGATATTGAAGAAAGATGGCCCTGCGATGAGCCGTGGAACAAAATTACCTTGGAGAACAAGTGACCGTCCAAATCGAGCGAAAAACAGCCCAACTCAACCGATTTCGCTTAACAGCAAATCGGAACCTACAGAGACGGTCCCAGCGGTACAGAGGGAGAGTCCCTCAGTGAGAATTCACCGAACGGGAGAACGGTGCGGTTTCCTTTCTTCCGTATAAAGAGTACTGTCTTTTTTCGACCATAGGTTCAGCCGCTTTGACCGTGACGCGCCATCACTCGTTGTTCAGCAAGTTCAGGTGGCTCCGTGACGTACATTGTAGTTCAGTTCAGTCATCGAGCTCGCTGCCGAGGCCACGTCTACGGTGAAGACTCCGCAATATTGTTGGCCGGCAACATTTCGAAAGCTCAATGCAGTGGGAAAGGGCTTAAAAAGGTGAATAATGTCATAGAATTTGAATTCTCGAGGTCGAACAACTGCTTACCAATAATAGGCCACCAAGAGAACTATAGTTCAAAGCCTGCCGTGACGCGTTTTTTGGGGCCAAATAGGTTCAGTTCAGACCACACCGTGATGCGTGATGAACCTATGGTCGAAAAAGTACAGTACCTGAAGAAAATGATGTGTATCCAAGGGCCGGATTCCTTTCACTCTGGGTTTCTTGACATTCAACTCATGTCCGCCGCGATGGACCAAGCACAATCTCTAAATATTCTGGCGCAGGTCGTCAATGTCAAGGTATGCTCTTTCGAACGCCAGTCAATGTTTTTTCGCCTCATTCTCGAGTTTAAAGTACATATTCTGTGCGTAGACTGAAAAATTTGGCTCACTCTTTAAATCAAGTCAAATAGTCTCAGCAGTCATTCTCTTGGTGAGCAGCCTTTCCGTCCGTCCGAATTTCAGAAAAATGACTGGCTTAGATATATGACACGATCATCACTCTCTCAGACGAGATCCATCTGATCTGGCTTCAACGCTGGTCTTTGGGAAAATTTCTGTACCTCGTCGTCCGTTATAGCAGTTACTTTGACGAAGTAGTGATTCTACTTTGTACGTTTCTACCTTTTTTCCTCGGATAGACGATAAAAATAATCTCACGTGATTATTTACGACACTAGTCATTTTCTCCGATACATTGTCCGATGGAGTGAGCAAACCATTCATATAATGATCACACATTTGATCAATACCATCAGTCCTGTCGAGCTGTCTATGAGACTGCGGACTGTAAGGCTTACCTGCATGCCTTGCGGATTCAGAATGCTGGAAAATGACGTAACATTGACGCGGTGCTTTAGGGATGATGACCATGGGCATAATCGTCTGTCAAGGTGAGCACTAACTCTCAGATCTTCTTTGTAGTTGCAACGTCATTTATATCAAACAGCGGCTCTCATTCTGCGCGCCTACGCAATTTGGGAACGCAATAATATGCTTCTTGTGTATTTGGCTTTCGTTCAACTGGTACGTTATAAAAATGGCTTTACCCCGCTAACGTCTGAGGTACCGAGGTCTGTAGGGAGCTCTTATTGCGACAGCATTAAAGGTACATTATTCGGATAAATTTCTTATCAGTAAGTGATAATTACGATGTATTTTGCGCTCTGAAGTCCGCCTGACGACGATGTCAAAGCCGAGCCGACACCTTCCGGGACTCCCGCTTATTGCCTTCCGGTGCTTGGAAATAACGGGATATTCATCAACTATTGTGTATGCATTTTTGTGGAATTGAGTACGTACCGTCGATCTACGTTTCCTAATCCTTTGATTTTCATTGCGTTCGTACAGTCGGGTGACAAAAGTTTTCGCCACGTGCGAAAACCCTGTATTTTGCACTTTTTGACTGCAAATCATCGTCTCTAGTTCTGAAAATATTTGTGCATGTATAAATAGTGTACAGTATCATATCTATAAAGTCTCGTTGCATTTGGTGAAGAAATGGGGCCAGGAGGAGCCATTCACTGGATCCTGAGGATGGCTCAAAAAGGGTAAATTTCGAGTATAATGTACCTCCTGCAGAGCTACAGCCACTTTACCGAACTTTTAAACTACTGTATACTGGAGCTACACCACGCAAGAGTATACCATGAATTTTTCAGATTTTCTGAGGGAATCCATAGGGAGATATTGAGTACTGAAGCAAATTTCGGCAAATTTCAGTCTGAATTCATATGTTTTGCGTACTTATTGTTCTGTAGGGTTATTGACTCACACAACAAATCTGAAAAATTCATGGTATACTCTTGTGTGGTGTATCTATACTCTCAGTAAATTTAAAAGTTCGGTAAAGCCGCCGTGTTTTTGCAGGAGGTGCATTATGCTCAAATTTCACCCTTTTTGTGCCATTCTCAGGATCCAGAGTACCGCAACTCCTGGCCTCATTTCTTTACATATTACAATGAAACTTTGTGGAGAGGCTATTGTATGCTATATGTACATGCAGGAATATTTTCAGAAGAGGAGCTGAAGATTTGCAGTAAAAAAGTGCGAAATACAGGGTTTTCGCACGTGGCGAAAACTTTTGTCACCCGACTGTAGACTTTCTGTGTGTCTTGCTAGCAAAGGCTCTATCACATTGTGCGTTCGAATATGACATCAATCGTATACGTGAATAACCTTCCGTTTTTTTCAGGGAAGAAAGTCTCGACGTCGCTTGTGCACACCTTGTTTAGAGATGGTGTGTTTGCTCTTTATATCACGCTCTGTAACATGCATGATTGATTTGAAGACTCGCAGGTGTCGTATACTTCGTAATTTTATTCTGTGAATATCTGATATTCCAGCGCGACTCTTCATTGCTGACTGGTTTTCTCGTTCAGCAATTTCCGTCATGAACCTGATTTTCACTGTGAAGGCTTTCAATGTGAGTATCTTTGTTTATTCCGTGAAAACCAATTTTGTTTACTCCAATGATTCCTTTTAGACCCCGTACTTCTACATTGCAACACAGTAAGTTTGCTGATAGCTTCATCCAGGGTCGGCGCATACGTACTGATGCTTATGTCCATCAGACATCTACGCGTCCTCCACTCCATTCTCACCTCCCGAGTCATCTTGAACGTTCGCAAAGTAGCCTTTGTGGACGAGATGTCGATGCCATCGATAAAGGGCGTTGCACCAAGCAACGCATCGAGATTTTGCGAACGACTTTCACAGAGCATCGATTTCGCGCACGGGGTGACGCGAATTCCAAATGCTCAACTCTGGGACCATTGGGAAGACAATTTAGATCTCGAGGATGATCAACACAGTGAGCAATGCTTTGCGGAATCACGTAGTACATTTACTCCGGACGGACATTTTACCTAAAATTGAATGTAAGAAAAATCGGTTCATAAACAAATCATTTGACGGACAAACGCGATGTACCTGGACCGTCGATTACAGATGCGCTGAGCGAGCCAGATGCACTTTGAACCCAAAATTTGCAACTCGACATCAGGCCAGAAACGCGAGCTGAGTATACTGACATCCACCAATGCAAGCTCGTGAGATCAAGTGAGCAGCTAAATCGATGTCGGAAATACGCAGAGGGGGTCGAAAGATGCAGCGGGCTGAAGAGCATGGCGTGAAGATGAGAGATCACTCTATCCAGTTTCGATCAACTTCTTTGTCGATCATTCATCTAAGAAATGAGATGCTGGGTACGCGGTGCTATATTAACAGGTCAGCGCCTTTTGCAAGTGTGAAAGATACAGATATACGTACGCCTCGCAACGATTCATGATATCTGACTCTGAGACAGACAATACTTCCTAAGGTAGTGTTTTTATCATCTAATAATCGAGCAAGAATTGATCTGTGCTTCGCTCGCTCGAGCATCGGGAAAGATGGAACGATCTGTTGGTGATGCTTATTCACGTTCACCAGACAGCAAGAGATGCGGGTCGGCGCAGGTATGAAAAGTACGTCGCCAACGTCGGTGGACTTAAACGACCTTCAAGGGAAGAATGACCTTTTTCTCCCGAAATGAGAATCGATTCGATCGAAGTAGGCCGTCCAATCGAATAGCTATATTCCCCGTGTCTTCCTTGGGGTAGAACCCGCCTTCGAGAAACCTGTTGGGATCGAGACTTGCTTGCGACCAAAGGTTTTATTTGGACAATCAAATGAGCTCATCGTCTTACGAGCTCCGTGCTTAGTAGAATTTGAATACAAAGAATAAAGATGGCTCACCTTGGAGACGGAAGCTGTTTCGATAGCACTCGAGACGATCTTGAAGTCGTCATCGGATCTCGCAGACGTTGTCGGCGCTGTTTTCCACAGAGTCTTCGTTCACAGCAACAAGAGGAGCTAGGTCATAGCTCTGAGACCATGTGGTGGGTTTCCAGCGGCAGCGAACAGTAAGACCCTAAGAACGTCATCGTTTACTGCGAAGAATTTGCGGAATTTGTTATTGCGCACCTCAACGAAATACCCATCGATTTCCATCAATCCATCCACATTCTTCCGTCCAAACAGCGATAGCTCTCCATACCTATCGTAGTTCGTGTGGATACCCGTGTTTTCGTATCGGAAAAACGAGATGATGGTTGACGTTGGGCAAGATGGAGTCAGAGATACAAGCCGCGGCAGAAACGAGAAACGTGGCATGCCGCATGCAAGTTCGCACGCGAGAACCTGCAACGGCCATCGATATCATAGCCGAGTTAGTCTTTCCGTATTATTCTCGCTACATCTAATTACATCTCGCCCGCAAGGCCTCAACGCATTCCGCTTTCAGTTCTTGCCTCTCGTATCATTATAAATACCGTCATACATCGGGTATGCTATTTGAGCCCCAGTTGTCTCTATCGTCCTCCTCGTCCGCGAATAGAGAATCCTGCGGCGCGGCACCTCCTGATGAGAATTCAACGCTCTCTCCAAAAATATCTCTGAACTTCAGACTCTTCGAAACCTTTGTCGATGAGAGGTTATCAACGTTGACTGCTGCAGCCTTGCGGACGTTCAAAATCACTCGTGATGCAAGGATGGAGTGGAAGATGCGTTCGTGCCTTGGTAAATTATAAGATGTATAAGTCAGTTTAAAACCGAAGACGAGATTGGATATTTACGCACTCAGTCGCGATATAGAAATACGGCGTCTACAGGGGGAAAATCAGAACAATTCTGGAAGGCTAGCTTGTCGCGGAAGCGAACCCACGTCGGAGGACTTCACCACGAATACGACGTTTAAGAGAGCAACCACTGTTAAGATTATTGTCATATAAAGACTCGTCGATGGAAGTGAGATGCTCACGAAATAGTATTACGAAGTATACAGCGCCTGAGAGAGACGGTGAGTAAAATATTGCTTTGTGACGATGACGAGCTCACCATCGCGATATAGCGTACGGATGAGCGGCGTTGACTCCCTTCTCCCTGATTACGCAAGTCAGAAAAAGATGATACAACATTGGGAAGAAGACTCAACACAACGAAAAACCCTTGACAACCATTACACAGAAAAAATCTGATAAAAGCGTCAATTATCGACTCTCGGGCCCGAAAATGAATTTAGGGAACGCACTGAGCTCGACAACCATGATTATACAGTAATTGGCGAGGAGACCTTTGTCGCCTAAGATGGGTATACACGAGACAATTGAAGGAGAGGGAGAGAGTTCGACTATATTGCTCGCATCAATTTCAAATCAAGTCATAACATGATAAAACTCACAGACGACAGATAAGTTGATTTTGTAAAGTTGAACTCCGCAAGCTACGAGCGCCGCCTGAAAATGCGCAAGAAAACGACATGACTGTAAGACAGACATGAGATAACACAGGGGTCACAGAGACGTACTAGCTGAATGACGCATAGATATACGAGTATGAATCTGTTTCGAAAGCAGACTGCGTAGGTCCGAAGAAGAAGGATGACTGTGATTCAACAGGCGTCAACGCAATTCGATAACATCTAAGATTTGGCTTTACCTTGACAGAGGTGGATTCCCGTCGTCATAAGCCCTATATTGACAGTCTGAGAAGCGGACCTTCAATGCCACATTTCTGGTCTCGACTAACAATTTGCGACCTGGAATAAAATCTGACACGACTAAAAGAATATAGATCAGCGCTTTCGATTAGCACTAGCAATGCGAGTCGACTGTTCTCACCTTGACTGACAGGCTTGGCGAGAAGCTATCTGCAATAGTAATTTCAAGAATAACCATTAGTAAACTCGATTTCCGTTCATATCCTCCGTAGACGTACATACGATAGCAATGGCTGCATCGATGAAACAGCCGTAGCGCGCGATAATGTAGAGTGTCTTCGCGAACGACCAGCGTTGTGACCAAATAAGTGCTTTCTCGCTCGTGAAATTAAGGATCGTGTCGTAAAACTGCAAGAAATCAAAGTCAGAGAGCTCGTCCTTATGTCAGGTAGCCATCGTCAACGTACCAAAAGGACCTCCGCCGAAACTGTAAAGATCCAAGCGTATACGTGATCGATAGTCAAAGACTGACACTGGATATTCAGATTCGCGTTGTACGCACCAAAAACATACTAAAATGGGCATGGTAAGTAGGGGCTTCAAATGACCGAGTAGCAGGTGCATACTTTGACGTTGACGGCCTGCGCCAGCTCGCTAAATAACAGGTCGAAACCATTTGTCGACATTGGAGAAACTTCTGCTACGAAAGAAAAAGAAGAGAGAAAATCAGAGCTGGGGAAAAGGAGAGAAGAATGCCTGCAACGAGTACCGTCGGTTTCCTTAGCCGTATGTCATTTAAATGTGTCGAAAATGGCCTGCAAGTGTTTCCGGAAAAGGAACTGAAAGTTGGAAAAGAGATCAGTTGATGCGTCTATATTATACCAGAACCTAGTTACGAATCGGAGACGCTTCCTCTTCGAGATATAGATCAATGCTGATCGTCATCATTCTTTGAAGATGTGAAGCTTCGAAGTAAACCCCAGAATGGCAAAAAGTGCTAGCAAGGAACGTTGTTCCGGCCAATTTCTATTGATAAGTCGAGGTGGGCGCCATCATCAAAGGGAAGTGATGAACGAACATGTATTTCTTCCTCTTTCGAAGCTACTCATCTCTGAAGTCCCTTTCGGGTTTTGACAGACAGATAAAGCTTGAGCTTCCCGTCTCTAATAGACGTCCGGTGCATTCGACCCTGTGTCGCACTGATGCATCTCGGTGACAGAAAACGGATCGTCAAAGGACTCACTCGCCGCGGCTGACTACCAACTAATCTCACTCCCGCCTTCGAGGTAGGATCTGTCGAACACTGTATTCGCACGCACTCTCATTATAAGAACGACATGGTGTGACTTGTATTCAGAACAGCAATCTAATCAAGTCGTCAACGACGGCGTGAATATTTGCAGCGACGCGCAGTTCAAGATTTACTCACCGCTGCGCTAATC
Source organism: Schizopora paradoxa (assembly GCA_001020605.1). Classification (NCBI taxonomy): domain Eukaryota; kingdom Fungi; phylum Basidiomycota; class Agaricomycetes; order Hymenochaetales; family Schizoporaceae; genus Schizopora; species Schizopora paradoxa. The sequence goes on from KQ086049.1 coordinate 51,467, forward strand.
TGAAGACATCAAATCTTGACATCCACATCTCCTGCTCCTGTATTAGCGCTAGTGGTCTGGTTATTGTTTCGTCGACAAAGTCCACGTCGATTCTAGAGTAGCCGTCCGGTCGATCTGTCGAAAGTTTTGAAACGACGCATTTCCCATCGACCCTTTTCAAGGTTCAACCGAACGGATTTGTTCAGACTTTCTGTCCTCGGCGACTTCTGTTCAAAAGCTTCAGTTTTGAAACCTCGGAGGTGCGTTACAAAAGCAAAGAAAAGCATGAGCTTTTGATGATGGGCAACCAAGCCAACATCGATACGCCGCCCCAACCTCGCACCTCGTGGCATCATACCGGCCCGGAATCCGGTAGAGTGATTGCCGGTGACCCGGGCGGATACCAGTGCCGCCGCTTGAGTCGTCGACACCTTCTTGACGATTGCCCATACCTACTGACAGTACCGTACATTTCATAGATTCACTGCGTGGGACGAAAACTGAACTCAGTAGCATCATCTTCGAATGAAAAAAGGCGAATCAACTGGTCAGGCATTGACCTCGAGGCTCATGATGTTTCTGGCGTTCGCACTGGCAAACACGGGTTCTCTTACACGCTTGAGCGCCTTTAGAAATCCAGTGAGTATAGGTCTTGCTATTGTGATTATGTGACATAATCAAAGTCCTATCTGTTGACGACATTTCGCCTTTCCCATCATCACAGACCTTGACGAACAAAAACGGATGGCGAACATTTGCCTACTGACGGAAGAAAGGCACTTCAACGCCATCATCGCTTTCTCCAACGGACACAAAAATGGCGAAACGACTTTGGAAATGATTCGAGGAGCCGATGATATTGCCTGTGAGATGTATTTTTTGTCCCTAAGTGTGTTCGTGAAGTAATGTTCTCTACGAAGAAGCTAGACTCCCCCGAGTCGCACAAGGTTGGAGACTTCCATGCGACGATAATTCTATCACACGCAACTTTCTCGCACCTCTTGATACTATCGCAGCTGGTCTTTCAAAAGAATTGCATCCGATGAGTGTCGTACGACCGGTCAGCTGAACTCAACCCGACCTCAACAGAATCACCAACGCTTACACGTACAAGTCTAACTAAGTATTTATAACGCCCATAGAAACGCCCCAAATAACAAATCTCGGTAATAGCGCCTATAAAATTGAGAGCTAGATTTCAAAAACTAATCAAATTCGAGCTGAATATCTTCAAGGGCAAGAGAGGGCGTAAGTTCAACATCGAAGGCTTTGAGGTGAGCAGCCATTGATTTTGTATTTCCTATGTTTTTACCTCTCAAAATTTCCTTGTTGATCATCGCTGTCTTCGCGCCGATGCCAAGCGCTCATCATAGAAGTCTCTAGGTCCGCCGAGGGCGGGATTACGAGGATCATGTTCGCTCACAACGTATTGCGGTGCGGTGCTCAACCAAGTCCATCTTGAAAGAAACGGCTGCAATTCCAGGAATACCACCGAATAACACGCAGGTCCGAGTCGGCTGGTGTGCTCCAATCACCCGAAGAAAGGACGAACAGAATCTGTCTCCCCCCATTAATAGACAAGATGTTCGTCGTTGAGAAGACATCGATCGATCGCCTGAGCGTTGCACTCGTATCTTGAGTGCCTAGCATGGCCGAAATGCTATAAAAGCGGACGGAGACACGTACAGTTCTTCAAGTCTGTTGCCTCTGCGATGCTGGCGATTTTCGATGAATTTCTAGTCAACACCTTGTCACAGGCCGTCAACGTCAAAGTGAGCACTGTATTTATGTATTGAAACTCAGCGAGAACTTAAACATATATCTCGAAGTATACATTCCGTGCGTCGATCTATCGTCTCGCTTCTAGCTGTAGTTTCTGAGATATTTTACTTTCAGTTTCCGCAATTGTTTTGTTGGTTCGTCATTCACTCGAGTTATCCGAAGTACTTATATCGACTGACCATCATCGCCTCTAGCTGTACGATGCAGTCATCAATCTTTCGGACGAGATCAGCTTAATATGGCGACAACGTTGGTCGTTTGGGAAAGTCCTATACATCGTAACACGTTACGGTTGTTTCATCGATGCTGCCGTCGCATTGTTATGTGAGTTCTTTCACCGTATCGAGAGAAAAAGAGATTCATTGCTCCGTCATTGCTTACGATGACAGACGGCTTTTCCGCATCCCTTTCCATTGAGGTGCGATAATATTATTACTTGAAACAACCCTGGCTTACGTTAGGTCTGCGAATTAGTCTTGCCGTGCGGTATATCAAATTGCGAATTGTGAAGTTCACCAGCTCGAAATTTCTATGAATACCTCTGAAGCTTAGTCTTCAGGGATGATGACTTTCGGAGTCCATATTTGCCAAGGTAATCTATTTACATCGTTACATGCGGTCTATCGGATTTGAAAGAGCTCAATAATTGCAGTGGTCCTCATCCTTCGCACTTACGCTATCTGGGATCGAAATAGAGTCCTCTTGGCATACTTGTGCACCGTCCAGCTCGTAAGCTCATATTACGGATCTTCAAGAGGATGTATATCTTAAAAGAAATTGCAGGGTGCCATTATCGCAAGTATCATTCTACTATACTTCTCCAACAGATCGGTAGTCTGTAAGTATGTTTACAAACTTTCCTAGTTATTACGTTCTGATTTTTTTTTGCAGTTGTACCCTCGCCATCCCCGGCGCTCGTCTCTTGTGTTCCCATTCTGCGCGATAACAAGCTTTTCATCGATTACTGTCTGGTGTTAGTCGTGGAGTCGAGTGCGTACTAATCTTTTCACACATTCTCATCACACCCAAACCATTTCGATGATTTTCTCTGCGATATAGATTTCCTAATTATCCTGCTCGTGAAGGGAATCTCTCAGTGTATGCGCTATAGCAGAGTTACTGAAGAAACGACTTATCTGGTTTCTAGGGCGAATAAAGTCGACTCCACTTGTCCATGCACTTTACCGAGATGGTATGCTCAAATATCTTGATTTAAATTCGAACTCTCAAATCATGTATTGTGACGGATAGGAATCGTCTACTTCGTGGTTCTGTTCTGTGAGCATTTATTTTCAGTACAACGTCATACGTAAAATTGACAAGCGATACATTGAAGCCGTCTCTCTGATCAACGTCATCTTCGTAGAGAGAGCATTTAATGTGAGCATCCGTTTCATATCAGATGGTGATTTAACTAAATAGTTGTCCCCCAAGACTCCGTACTTTTACATCGCTACAGAGTGAGTAAAGTCTATTATCCATCATATCACAAAGTTCATTTATTTTCAACAGACATCAACGTGTCTTCATATCGATCTTCGCCTCTCGACTAATCATGAACGTCCGCAAAGCGGTCAATAATGCAGAGTCGACATTATTGACAGGACCTCGGCGGATGAATGGCAAGCTTGAAGAGACTTTGGATTTCTCGAGTGGTTTCTCGTCCACGCGGAATCGCGACGACGAAACATACTTTGCAGTTATAGAAGAATAGATACATGTAGTAAAGCCGTTCGAGCGAAGTTCAGACAGATTCAAAAATTCCAGGAAAGAACACTAGGCCATTATCGACCGGTGACGGAGATCAAGATCCAAGCAAATCTCATTTTTGATTCAGGGATCCCAAGTGAAGTGAAGACCAATAGGCTGCCGCGTCGCCAGCTCCAGATATGTCTGAGCCTCGGATCACCAGAAAGGAAGCAAGTGAACCAAAAATCATAGCGAGAAGCTCTTCGATTCACTGTATCCACCACCCGCCGTATTCTTCGTCAATTGAAAGGCTGAGCTAAAAATTACAAGTTAAGAATGCTTCTTGGCGCTTTTACTGATTCGCACCTAGTAAGAAATTTGTAGAGTAGAGCAACTTCGCTCCTGTGCCGACTTTTCCGGTGATTAGAAAAGCACGTCACTTTTGGAGACCACGATCTCCACGATCATTTGGGTATATAGAACCTGTTGGGACCGAAACACTACGACCCGAGTCGGGAGACGTCTTCTCAGCGAATAGTTTCGAACTTCATTCCCTTCCGTGTCGTCAAGCGCATGCAATCCGCCGGTGGGCAAGACCTTCGATAGCAACATCGCTTCCGTGAGTTCCACATCCAAGAGAACCAGCGAGGAAACGGGGACGAAGAACTTTGTGAGCGGGAAGAAATGGGCGAAGTCTGCGAATCAAATTGCAAAGAGGACCTGCGACAAAATGACAGAGTAGGCGGCTTGGAAGAAATGATGAAAGAGACAATGCGACACACATTTTTTCAACGAGACACAGCCTAATCGTCTCGTCCTGGAGAGGAAGACATTTTGAAGGATAATCTTCGGGATCTTGAGCGTCCATATCGACACGACGCGCCAGAAATCGTCAGAGCCATCGCTTTGTTTGTCTGTCATCGTCGCACATCGAGCAGTCTCGGTGACCCAAGAGACTTTCTAGGAAGTCTACCAATCTGAAATCGCGACAATGGCAAGCATTCGAGCTTTGAGGAACGTCGACGTCAGAAATCTACAACGTTCATGAAAATTTTCATTGCGCACCTTCGTGAAGTCCACCTAGCGCCATCCGTCCATCCGGTCTATCGTCTCGTATTTTCCATCCATAGCTTCGAGCCACATATCTGCTTTCGAGAACGTGAAGTCATCGTATATCACACGACAAAGACGAGAAAGATGGTGGTGGATGGTAAAGATGGACGACGAGCTTGAAGAGGCGTGGTCGCGGCAAAGGCGACGCGTGTCCGCAGTTCGTGTCGCCGTTGCTTGCCAAAAGCTCCCACCTCCCTCTGTCTTTCGACGTCGACTCGGAGACTGTTTTACATTCGTCATATAGCCTCTATAAGCCTCCCGAAAGAGATGTTGAGTTATTGAATATCTTAGTATCACTGCGATCCGCTGACACGCCAGACGCGACCGAAGTCGTCGTCGAAAGCTTCGCGCCCTCAAAGTACCAAAGGTGACTCGGAACACGATCAGCAGCTTCAGGCGCGGTACATGCATCACAGAGGCAATGATCTCGAAGATCGGTGGATGGTGATGGATCCGGTGATGGGTCGATCATGTTTGCAGTGATACGTCAAGGACGAGGCTGTTCCTCCCTTGGTGCGTGAACTGCATCTTCCTTCTGTTTCCGAAATTTATTTCTTACCCGCCCATACGGAAGGTGAAATTGTTTTGGTCTCAGGCTCTACAACTTTAAGGCTAGATATCGGTCGTGAAGTACGAGCATGCGAGTTCTTGCAATGGGAGCCTCGGCGTTGACTGCGAACAATCTCAGGAAGATTCTCCGAGACCCTTGCGGATTTCATTAGGGGTGATCATAAAGGTCGCCGAATCATGCGAGACCAGGAATCGGGATACTCTGAAGCTTGAGCTTGAACGAAAGTGAGTCGAATTCCATCTTCGTATGACGAAATTGGTACTAATAAACAAAGGAAGAGAAAGTTCGAAATCCATTTCTCTCGCTCTCTTGAAGCTTCTTGTCATTCATCGATATCGACCTTCGTCCTCGAAGAACCGCAATAGCCATGAGAACCGAAGCTTATCGGCATCTTCACGACCTCGATCAGCACCAAAATAAGCATCGAAGCTCACGCTGTGGATGTTCAACAACGCGGACGTGATGTCAGCTATCTGGTATGTGATAATTCAGCTTGTAAATTCATTTCTACTCGTTGTCCTCAAGGTTAGAGCAAAATTTCTTCATGTCTATCCTAGCACATCGCATCGCTGGGACCTTCATGTCACAATGAACACACAGCGTACGACCTCATCTTTTTTTATCAAAACTGACGAATCAAACAGTACCGCAAACATCCCGTCCGACTCGGAACTTAGAGGAGAATTGACCGCTCGAGCTGATAGATTGCAGGCCCCGCGCTCCAAGCTTCAGTGCGTGTAATACGTCGTCGGCCACGGTGAATCGTATTTTTGTCACCTTCTCATGTGTTATAATGCTTGGGGGATGAAGACGTTTTGGAGCCTGCGGATCCGCGCGTTATACCCCTCACCCTTTCCTCACGACGTTTCTAACATGTCGGCAGCGGCTGGCGTGACCCTGATATTGAATACTTTAATACAAGCGGTCAATGTAAAGGTGAGAGGTGTCGTCCATATTATTCCCGCTGATATTCACTCTCGCTATTCAGTACACGTTTGGTGCGCCTATGAGTTACTTCGCATCCAGTCACGGTCATCGCTAACTAGCTGACGTTTCAATGATCATTTTAGTTTCGGCGGTTGTGTTGCTGGTGCGTCATGAGTTCAAAGGAGACGACGAACATAATTCTTAGCAATCTGATTTTATTCAGCTTTACGATACAATTATCAACCTTCCGGACGAGATCGATTTCATCTGGTATCATGGATGGTCCGTTGGAAAGGTGTTATACATCCTTACACGGTACAGCTGTTTTTTCGATGCCGTTGTGGTCCTCTGGTGTAAGTATGTGACAAAGCATGAAATGTCCTTTTCTCTAATCATGTTCCCTTTATTATAGATAGTTTCTCGACGAGCCTCTCGTCAGAAGTGAGCACCTCATTTCACTCAAGTAGGATATTCGACTGACAATACATGATAATTGCGTTCTAGTCATGTCGAATTTTATATGAAATGACAAATTGTGAGATCCCAGACGTTCGTATACCGCTCTTCTAACTACGCGAATATAGGGTCCATGACCGTCGGTGTTATCATGTGTCAAGGTAAGCACTGCATGTAGCTTTCTCCATTGTAAGTACGATTGTCCTTATCTATAATCTCGTTCAGTGGTCTTCATCATCCGAACCTATGCTATTTGGGGGAAGAATAATTTGATCCTTGCGTATTTGTCCGCTGTCGAAGTGGTTGGTATTCATGATGCAAAAATTCTCCTATTTTTGCACTGACAATCGAAATGTATTTCAGACAGCCGTCGTTGCAAGCATTATAGAGCTGAACCAATCCAACAGATCCGTGATCTGTGAGTGAATGGCGCATATAATTTGAACTTCCTAATTTCGTTTTAAATAATCCTACAGTCGTACCATCACCCTCTCAAGCTATTGTCCCTTGTGTACCAATCTTAGGAAACAACAAGCTTTTCATTTGCTTTTCCATCGTCATGGTGGTCGAGCTGAGTGAGTCATTGCGTTTCCGCTACGTTCTCGCTACGTTGACTGAATTACTATACGCAAGACATTCTTTGCCTGTCGCTCATAAAAGGATTTTCGCAGTGTACGTGTACTAGCCTAAGCTTAAAATTCCGTGCTGACGATGCCTTCAATTCCCGCAGGGAAACGTGAATCCACACCGCTCGTTCACACCCTGTACCGTGATGGTATGTTTCTGCTCTCCGCTCGTTCTCTCAGCGATCTTATAAATCATCGGAAGGTGTCGTGTACTTCGCGGTCTTATTCTGTTCGCATTTACTACTAGTAGCTTTTCCGTCAAAGAACGCTAACCAATAACATTACTTAGCTATCTCTCTAATGAACCTCATATTCGTCCTCAAAACATTCAATGTGAGTTCCTCCCGCAATCAAATATGCACATGTTCTCACTAGTAGATAGACCCCATACTTCTACATCGTAGCCGAGTACGTGCTATCTATACGTCTTTGACTCTCGACACTCAAAGCTCTTCGGACACCTAGACCTCAGCGCGTATTTCACTCGGTTCTCGCATCTCGAGTCATCATCAACGTCCGCAAAACAGTCTCCGAAAACGAAACGAATCTGTCAACAAGAGTTCTGGGGAGTTTTCGTGCAAAGCTCACGCGAAGCTTTGATATCACAAGTGAACTTACACTATAATTGTTATTATCGTCAAGCTGGGCCATTCGCTATACGTAGTTTGGCACCAGTTCTGATATTTTAAATGCGCCATTCAACGACTGATCATACGAAGATTCAAATTTAACTTCAACGTCTGCATGTCTACTCAGGCAGCTAGGTAACGGACAACGTTCAACACAAATAACTGTTGCAGAGCAAGAGCGATCAAATAAGTACAACACGGAGTCCAAAATTCGAGCTGAGAACGCTCGGCCATTCTCGATGATCGCCGGAGCTCAAGACCCAAGCAAATTTCATCTCAATCCAGCGACTGCGAATAAGGTATAGACCTGTCGCCTGCAACGTCGTGAACGCTCAAGAATGGCTGGGCCTTGGATCACCGGAGATCTTAGCGAGAAACTGTTCGATTCACCATATCCACCGCCAGCCGTCTTCTCCGTCGATCGGTGAGTTGAGCTGAGAATCGAGTGCCGCATTCGAAGATGATTCTTGGTGCCTTCACAGTTTTAAACTCGAGACAGAACTCTGCAGCGATAGCGTAGAGCAACGTCAATCCCGTTCCGGCTTCTCTGACCATATGAGAACCAAGTTTTCGGCGAGCACGATCCCCGTGACCGGTCAGGTTTGGAAAAGCTGAAGGATCTAAGAGAGGGAGAAGTTTCCTCGGCGAAAGGTTTCAAGCTTCATCCCATACATGTCGTCAGGCGCCTTCAAGCCACCAGAATCCGTGACTTACGATAGGAATAGCGCTTCGTGAGATCTGTGTCCAGGAAGCCAAACCAAGGAAGGGAGACAAAACGACGCTTCGAAACGCGAGGAACTAGGCGAGGTAAATGAGTCGATTTCGGAATCGCGAATCTATGCCTGGCGATTAGGTGTCAAACAGAGCAGCTTGGAAGAAACGCTTCATCTCACATTTTCAACGCGATATATCTTGATTATCTCGTCGTGCAGATCAAGATGTTTTGTGAGGTGTTCTTCGGGACTTTAGATGTCCACTCGAACGTGCCCCACGAGTAGCTGGACCGCCACCGCAAACATCGTCAAAGCCGTCGTTTTGTCATCGTCGCACATCGGGCAGCCCAGCCAGCTTCCTAGAAAGCTCTTCTATTTGAGATTTCGAAAATAGAAAGCATTCGGACTTTGAGGAACGTCGACGTCAGAAATCTACGACGTTGATGAAAATTTTCATTGTGCACCTTCGTGAAGTCCACCTAGCGCCATCCATCCATCCGGACTATCGTCTCGTATTCCCCATCCATAGTCTCAGCCGCATACCGGCTTTCGCAAATGTGAGATCATCGTATACCATATGACGAAGACGAGAAAGACGGTGGTCGATGGCAGAGATGGACGACGGTTTTGAAGAAGCGTGGACGCGGCAGAGGCGACGCGTGTCCACGGTTCACCGTGACGTCCATGTCACCGTCGTTCGCCAAGCTTCCACCATCTCTTGTCTTCCGGCGCTCGGAAACTGCTTTGATTCGCCATCTGCTCTCGCTAGAGCTTCTGAGAACAAAGCTGAGCTACTGAATCTCTTAGGAACTTTGCGATTGGTTGACACGCCAGGCGCAATCAAGGATGTCAGCGTCGCAGATTCAGCTTGAAGTTGTTCGTCAAAAGCTTCACAATCATTCTGGCTCGGTGGAAAGGACTCGCTCCCGCAAATATCGTCGAAAATAGAATAGATTCGAGGGATGTGTACATCTGAGAATTCCTCGAGGGCGTAGTCAAAATCCTGCGAGACGAAAACATCGCTGATTGCTCTTGACTTCGTGAGTGCCTTTAGTCACATATTCTTTCACCCCATTACATATATAATACTCCGTCATTGACCTTCTATTTTGGCTGACAGGCGAATGCGAACAACAGTCTCGGGTGCTGTGCCTGTATCGCGCAGGCTATGATCACGAAGATCGGTGGATGATCATCGATCATGAGTCGATCATGTTTGCAGTGATACGTCAACGGCGTTGGTGCGTGAACTGCATTTTTCTTCTGTTCCTGAAGCTTCGCTCTTATCCGTCCGTACTGCAGGTACAAGTCGATGTGGTCACAGGCTTTACAATTTTAAACTTAAAGCCATATCTTGGTCGTCAAGTGCGAGCATGTGAGTTCTTCCATGAGAGTCTCGGCGCTGACTGCGAACAATCTTCGGAAGATGTCTCCGAGATCATTGTGGACTTCATTAATGGTGATCATAAAGATTACCGAAACATGGGAGACATGAAACTTCGCAATATTCTGAAGCATGGGCTTGAACGAAAGTGAGTCAAATTACATCTGCTTGTGGCGAAAATTGTTCTTATAAACGGAGGAGACGGAAAGACACATTTATTCGGATTCGTTACTCTCGAGAATCTCGATGGTGAAGCCCTCTTTTCGCCAATGATTCCCTACGAACACTGGACGCCGTAATAGCAGCGTGAACCAAGTTACGAAGTTTATCGGCACCTTGACGAACTCGATCAGATACAAGTTTAGCATCGAAGCCCACTGCACCCGACTTACCCGACTATACGGAGGTTGCACGGTCAGCTATCTGGTATGCGTTGCTTTCGTTTGTATCAATATCTCTGTTCTCCTTTTCGTCGTCAGAGGTAGGATTCTGGAAATCTCCATTGGTGTTGTTCGTGTCATAATGTTCGCTCATATTCTTCCTCAAACTCTCTCAAAGCCGTTCAATCAGGCTCACCGCGGGCATCCGTCCTACTCGGGGCTTTGGGGAGAACTGACCGCCGTCAAGCTGATAGATTGCTGGCGCGTTGAACTTCGGTATGTGTATTACTTTGGCGGCCACGATGAGAAATATTTCCGTCGTCTTCTCATGCGTTATAATGCTTGGGGGTTGAAGCAGATCTGGGACCTGCCGATTCAGCGTTATACCTTTCCTCCTTCTTACTTCGAGTTCGCCAGCATGTCGGCGACGGAGACCGAATCTTTAATATTGAATATATTATCACAGGCTGTCACTGTGAAGGTGGGTGATCTCGTTCACCTTATTTGCGTTGCAATCAATTCTCAACGATATTTCATTCAGTACACTTTTGGTGCGTTCACAGGCGAATTTGCGTCCGACGCTGACTGACGCTGACATGCTAACGTTACTATTATCATCTAGTGTCAGCAGTCATATTACTGGTTCGTCGTGGGTTTGAAGGAGATTACAAAAATAGCTCTCACCAATCCAATATTCATCAGCTCTACGATACAATTATCAACATCCCAGACGAGATCAATTTTATTTGGAAGCAACGCTGGTCCGTTGGAAAGGTTCTGTACATTTTTACACGCTACAGCTGCTTTTTCGATGCCGCTGTGGTCCTCTGGTGTAAGAATTTAACAACTCATCGAATGGCCTCTCCCAATTACATTCGCTTTACTATAGACAGTTTCTCGGCGAGCCTTTCATCAGAAGTGAGCACCTTCTTTGACTCATGTAGGCTATTCGGCTGAGTATAAATGACAATCGTGTTCTAGTCTTGTCGGGTTTTGTATGAAATGTCAAATTGTGAGTGCTCAGAGGCTCGCATACCGATATTCTAATTATACGCGAATAGGGTCCATGACCGTTGGCGTTATCATGTGTCAAGGTTAGTGTTACATGTAACATTCTCCGTAGAGAAATCAATTGTCCTCATCCATGAAACTGTTTTCAGTGGTATTCATCATCCGAACCTACGCTATTTTGGGGAAAAATAATTTGCTCCTCGCGTATTTGTCCGCTGTCGAAGTAGTTTGTATTCGTGATGCAAATCGTCCTCCCATTCTTCGCGCTGACAGTCGACATGTATCTCAGACAGCCGTCGTTGCAAGCATTATAGAGCTAAACCAGTCCAACAGATCTGTGATCTGTGAGTGAATGACGTACAAAATATGAGGGTTCTGATTTCGATTTATGAATAAACCTACAGTTGTAGCATCACCCTCTCAAGCTATTGTCCCTTGTGTACCAATCTTAGGAAACAACAAGCTTTTCATTTGTTTTTCCATCGTCATGATTGTCGAGCTGAGTGAGTCATTGCATTTCCGCTACGTTCCAGCTACGTCGATTGATTTACTATGCGACTTCTTGTCAGACATTCTTTGCCTATCGCTCATAAAAGGATTTTCGCAGTGTAAGTTTGCTAGCCTGCCTTTAGATTTCTTTTTGACGACGCCTTCTCTGCTCTCAGGGAAACGTGAATCCACACCGCTCGTTCACACCTTGTACTGTGATGGTATGTCTCTACTCGCGGCTCGTTCTCTCAGCGATCTAATAATTCATTGGAAGGTGTCGTGTACTTCGCGGTCCTATTCTGTCCGCGTCTATCTGCTTCCCCTCGAATAATGCTGACCAATAAAATTGCTTAGCTATCTCTCTAATGAACCTCATATTCGTCCTCAAAACATTCAATGTGAGCTCCTCACGCAATCGAATATTTACATACTCTAACTTGTAAATAGACCCCATACTTCTACATTGTAGCCGAGTACGTACCTTCTATCTTTTCTCTGACTCTCGACACTCAAACCCCTCCGTGCACTAGACCTCAGCGCGTATTTCATTCGGTTCTCGCATCTCGAGTCATCATCAACGTACGCAAAACAGTCAGCGAAATCGAATCAAACTTGTCGACAAGGGTGCAGGGGAACTTTCGTGCAAAGCTCACGCGAAGCTTTGATATCACGAGTGAACTTACACTATAAGAGCTGCGATTGTCGTATTGTTGAGCCTTTCGCTGCACGTGGATTACAGTAGCATTAAATTTGAAAGTATTAATGTGTCATTCTACGACTGATCGCCCAATCTACTACCGGTTCCTGAATGCTTGCTTTAGTAGATGGCCGACGTTCAACACGAGCAAGAGCGATCATGAGCAGAACAGCGACCGGGTAAGGGGCCGCATCCGCCCGGGTCACCGGCAAACACCGTGACTTCGGACCGGGACGATGCCACGAGGCGTGAGGTTGGGGCGGCGGACGATTACACGTCGATGTTGGCTTGACTGGCCATTCTCCTAAGCTCGCACTTTTCTCCTGACCATTACGCTCCTTCAAGATGTGGAAATCGAAACTTCCGAGTAGAAATCAGCGAGGATGGAGCGATCGAACAGATCAAATCACAATGAATATCGATGGAGAACTTGAACATACTGTTTCGAACCTTTCGACATCACGACGAGGCGACTACTCCATGAGCCGACGTTGACTTTGTTGACGAAAAAATAGCATGGGCATTACCGCGAGAACAGGAGCAGGAAATGGCGAGACTTGATGTTTATGGATGAGCACGGCGGTGAGTTAATTTTGAACTGCGCGTCGCTGCAATTTTTCACGTCATCATTGACGACTTGTCTAGATTGTTATTCGGAGTACAAATCGCACCATGTCGTTCTTCTAAGTGCGTGTGAAGACAGGGCTTGACGAATGCTACCACGAAGGCGGGGTGAGACTGGTTGGCCGCGGTGAGTAAGTCCTCTGACAATCTGCTTTCTGTCTTCGTGATGCACCGTTGCGACTAGGATCGAAAGCACGGAACGCCTCTCAGAAACAAGAAGCTGAAGTTTTATCTGTCAAAAGTCCGAAATGGACTTCAGAGACGAGTAGCTTCGGATGAGGGAAAGAAACATGTTCGTTCATCACATCCTTTTGATGAAGGCGTCTATGTCGACTTATCAATAGCTATAGAAGTTGGCCGGCGCAAATTTCCTCTTTTGCACTTCTTACCATTCGGGGGTTTACTTCAAAGCTTCGTATCTTGAAAGACTGATGTCGATCAGCATTGATCTATCTCGAAGAGGAAGCATCTCTGGTTCGTAACCAGGCTCTAGTATAATATTGACGCACTGATCTCTTTTCAATTTCAGTACCTTTTCCGGAATTACCTTCGGTTTATCTTCGACACGTATAAACGGTGAACACTTAAGAGAACTGACGATATTCGTTGCTGACCGTCTTGATCTTCCCTTTTCTCTTTCGAAGCAGGACCTTATACATGTCGACTTCTGGTTTCGACCTGTTATTTAACGAGCTGACGCAGGCCGTCAACGTCAAAGTATGTACCAGCTACTCCTATCATTCGAGACTCTTACCTACATTGCCCGTTCTAGTATGTTTTTGGTGCGTAGATTGGGAATCTGGACATTCAATATCTGACATTGAAAATCAATCACGTACACGCTTGGATCTTTGCAGTTTCGGCGGAGTTCCTCTTGGTATGCTGATTATTTTTTTCACAAATAGATGAGCCCTGACTTTCAGCTTTTTGTAGTTTTACGACGCTATCCTTAATATTCCAAGCGAGAAAGCTCTAATCTGGTCGCAACGCTGGACTTTGGCAAAGGTGCTTTACGTCATCGCACGCTATGGATGTTTCATCGACGCGGCAAACTTCATCACATGTACGTCTACCGATTATCTGAGGAACAATCAAGGTAAATGTATACTACGTATGGACCTGTTTTTGCAGATACCTTTTCGCCGACATTATCTCCCAAGGTGAGACCAATCGATACACTGAGATAAATTACTGATCGACTTTCATTCAGTCATGTCACATCTTATACCAGGTTGCAAACTGTTTGTCACGGATAGCCCCTCTTTACATCGAATTTTCGTTCACCAGATCGATCTCATAGGGCTTATGATAACGGGAGTAAACCTCGCACAAGGTAAAGCTGATTCTTAGATGATATTCTACATCTCTAACATCTTTTGAACCGCAGTCATTCTTCTTCTTCGGACGTACGCGGTCTGTTTTCGAAACAGACTCGTACTCGTTTATCTCTGCGTCATTCAAATAGTGCGTCTCTTTGATCACTGTTGTGCCTCGTTATTGCCTTACATCTGTGTTCACCTTGTGTGATTCACATATTTTCAGGCGGCCCTCATTGCTTGCGGAGTTCTGGTTTATAAAATCAACTTGTCCATTATATGTGAGTTTTCCCCGACCACAGCTTCGTAAGTGGAAACCGATGCGAACGAGCTAGTCGAATCCTCTCCCACTCCTTCGATTGTCTCGTGTATCCCCATATTAGGCGACAAGGGTATTTTCGTCAATTATTGCATAATCATGGCCGTCGAGCTGAGTGCGTCTCATAACTTGACTTGCAGGCCAAAGAGTCGACGACTGACGCTTTTATCAGATTTATTCCTTGTAATGGTTGTCAAGGGGTTCTCGTTGTGTTGCGTCCTTTTTCGATGATATATTGTATTTTTTCTGAATTATATAATTAGGGAGAAGAGAGTCAACGCCACTCATCCACACACTATATCGTGATGGTGAGTTTGTCATTGTCGCAAAGCAATAATGTACTCATCGTTTCTCTTAGGCGTCGTATACTTCGTAGTACTATTTCGTGAGCGTCTCGCTTCTATCAGCGATTCTTCATACCTACTGACCATACTCATGAAAGTGGTCGCTTTATTGAACGTAGTATGTGTGGAGAGATCATTCAACGTGAGTTCGCGTCTGCTCCTAGGTATCTATAATTGCTGAAAGTTTTATCGTTGAAGACGCCGTATTTCTATATCGCGACAGCGTACGCATAAGATCAATCCCGACTTCATTTTGCGACTAACCTACCTGTCTTATAATCTTCCTAGGCACGAACGCGTCTTTCATTCCATCCTTGCGTCAAGAGTAATTTTGAATGTCCGGAAAGCTGCTGCATCTGGCGTTGATAATCTCTCATCGACAAACGCTTCAAAGAGCATGAAGTTCAGAGATATTATGGGGGAGAGCATTAACTTCTCATCGGGGGTCTCTGCGCCTCAAGGTCCTCTCTTTGCAGACGATGAGGATGAAAGAGACAGTTGAGATTCGATTGTTATACCCGAAGCTCGACGGTTTTGATGTTTTATTTTCGAGTTTCCTCGGAAAAATTCAAATGCATTCGACCGCAATCACAAAGAATATCGGCGAGACATCATGGCATTTCTTCGATTTCGGAAGAGTTAGTAACGCCAAAGTAAGCAGATTCATATTCTATTTCTTCCTCTGCATCCCATCACGCTATACTTGCACCCGTTTGCATCAGCTGGTTGATCGGCAGAAGATCAAGCGCAGATCATAGAGGATCACGACCGCCATCATGGCTGGGATGCGAGAACATCGTAAGCTCACAACGGCGCAGCAACGCCTCCATCAATCGGAAGAGAATAGGTGAGCTTTCTTATCATGATATTTTATTTGGGGTGAGGTGACATTCAATCACTCTTACTTTCAGAAACGAAGTAAGGTGGAGAACTGATGGGGCCGATTTTACCACACTTAGTTGGAGGTCGAAGCATTCCGACCGAAGCACGACGCAGATGTTCTTACGTTTGTATCACGGTTTTCTCGAGCGCGAACGTTCATTACTACAGATTATTGCGACATAGGACACGGGACTTCAAGTTCTTAACTCTATTTTTGATCATCACCACGACTCGAAATCGTGTACGTTGGATTTTCCGAGATCTGCCGGCGATCTGTGATCTTGATCAAAGAACATGTACACAAGTCGACACAACTTCCGGGCGTGTTTTGAAAATGAAATCCAAAAGATAAGGTCCGTCGAAAGTGAGTCCCTCCTCATTCGAGAAGTCATTCACTGAAAATCGACTTACAATTGTATGCAGTGGAGAGGGGCATCGCAAACACCTCGCTTTCAAACCAAAACACTCTTTCCTCGTCTTCTGTCAAACTACCACCTTCAGTGCCGCCATCATGGGATTTGTCTATGCTGCTAGCATGCCCTGCGAGCACGATCAGCTCCGTCAGTCTCATGCACCAAATCAACTTACACTGCCACCGGTTCACCATAACCATCGCGCAGCACAGGGCGATCTCGCCCAAAGTATCCAACAATTCAATCCTTTCAAATTTTACGCTAGGACCACTCAAGTCAAGTGCATCGTTCTGCTCCTTTCAAATCGTCTTCGATGATCGACGGATCGTGATGGATGCTCCTCTTTGGGATTCCAGAGCCCCCGATGCCGATGATAGCGCCCGACGCTGCTGATAGATCTTGTTCCGTTCATCCAGAACGTGAGCCGAATACTCCGCCTGACTTCGGAATGTCGGAAAGGGGATGACAAAAATATGACAATTGATCTTTGCAGACGGCAAGTCCCCGAGCGCCCGACGGCTGCAAATTGAGTTCGTTCCAGTGGGGGATATTCCATCGTCAATCATATCGAGAAGTATTTTTGTCGTCGCGTTCCCGTCTCTTATATGGCTCATAGGCGAGCAAGGACTTTGGGACTTCCAGAATCGCGCTCGTCTCCTCCTTTGCCTCTCTCACTATGACGGCGACCATTCAGGGGTTGACGATATTTACCACCTTGGTTCAAGCTGTCAACGTGAAGGTGAGTAATCTCGATTAGCCTGGTTGATCCGTAATCCATTCTGACGAATCTCAGTACACCTTCGGTGTGTGCGCAGCGTAATTCATCTTATTCTTTTCCTGATTTATCCCGCCAGTTTCTGCGGTAGTTCTGCTGGTACGCCATTCTTACATCGACGCGTCCCTTTCTTGTGCTCATATCTTCGCATTCAGCTTTACGACACAATAATAAATTTCACGGATGAAGTGGCCTTTATATGGCTCCATAGCTGGTCTGTTGGGAAGATACTATACATCGTTACGCGTTACGGTTGTTTCTTCGACGCCGTCGTAGTTCTTTGGTGTAAGCATGCTTTATTGCGCACCTCATTGAAATTTGCTAATGGCATGTTGTTTAGATAGCTTCTCGACAACCCTAACATCTGGAGTAAGCCCTTCAAGCTTTAAGAAATTTCGTCTGACCATGATGCGCATTAGTCTTGTCGAGTTCTTTATGAAATGACGAACTGTGCGCACAGTTATTCTCGAACTCTATTCGTTTCTTGACTTCGCGAATTTCCATAGGGTCCATGACCTTCGGAGTGATCATGTGCCAATGTAACTCCGCAATTCGTTCTCTTCGTGTCTTTCTCTACTCACAAAAGATCTTGGATAGCCGTATTCATTATACGAACATACGCGATCTGGGAGCGGAGAAACTCGATCCTCGCGTATCTATGTTTGGTCCAAGTCGTGCGTTTCTAATTTCTTATGTTTCGCCGCACGCATCGTCCTTACTTCGATGCAATATGAAATTAATAGACTGCCATCATTTCGAGTATCATTGAGCTCAACCAGTCCAATCGATCCTCTGTCTGTGAGTGCACACTTCCAAGGACCCCTGCATTGACGCAATGTGCTTGACTTACACAAATTCTCTAAGTCGTATCATCACCATCCAAGGCGATCGTTCCGTGCATGCCCATCCTTGGAAACAACAAGCTATTCATCTGCTTTTCTATCGTGATGGTTGTCGAATTCAGTAAGTACTACAGCGACCCCCTGTCGTTCCGCCTTGATTAAATCGTTTTCAACCGCGCATTAGATATTCTTTGCCTTTCTATCGTAAAAGGGTTCTCTCAATGTGAGTAGTGATTCTATATACATCCGCCTTCTTTGGTCAATGATTATCCTGTGTATAGGGCGCATAAACTCGACGCCTCTTGTACACACGTTGTATCGTGACGGTATGTTTTACACATTCCGGAGGATTTCCGAAGATTTAAATATTATATCACAGGCTTTGTCTACTTCGCTGTTCTGTTCTGTTCGTGTCTATCTACTTCATTCTTTTTGAAGTTGTCGACATACCAGCTGAATTAAAATTGCAGCTATTTCTCTTATAAACCTAATACTTGTCCTCAAGACATTCAACGTGAGCGCCTTCGCGTACCCACTCACTTTCGGAGCGCATCGATATTGATATAATTATAGACTCCGTACTTTTACATGCTGGCAGAGTGCGTGATCTTCCTGCATCCCTCGTATAATCTGTTGACTTCTCGTCATTTCCAAGGCCCCAGCGAGTATTCCACTCTATCCTCGCCTCGCGTGTCATCATAAATGTCCGCAAGACGTTGTCGGACAAGGAGTCGCCCGTTTCCTCAAAGATATTGGGGAGTTTCCAAGTAAAGCAGAATCGAAGTTTCGATATCACGAGCGGACTAAATCTGTAGACCGGCAGTTGTGCAATATTCAATAGCTTTCAACATAGCGGATACTATTTATCTGTACACATTATAATGTATACACAGCACGGTACCATACCCAAGTTGCACGAATACACACGCAGATCGGCCACTGGGACTCATATCTAGACAAGCACTAGCTGACTGATATAATTCGGAGTACCGACAATTTCTATCAAGCTCGATTGTTCTAATATTACATTTATATGATTTCTTGAGTCGCGATTTTGAGGTGTCTCATCGTGCCTTTGCAACGTGAGGATTGGTTTTAGAAGTCCGTATCTACCGAAATAACCCTCAACACGCTCGTTTCCATTTCCTTCTATTTAGATACTTTCCAGGTCCCAGGACGGAGCATCTTCCCGAGAGTCGGCTGTCTTGTTAGAGGTGCCTTCGCAAGATGTCCTCGAAAGCCTTGGGGACATGTCCTTTTCCGCTATCACCTTACGCAAGTTGAGGATGAGGCGAGAGGCGAGTATGGAGTGAAAGGCGCGTTGCAATCTTTAAAAAATGAATGGTGAGATCAATTGTCGCCGCAATCCATCCATTCGTATCCACTCACTGGATCGTCACGTAAAAATAGGGAGACTTTTCGGTGAAGTTGATCAGCCGAGATCTCTTGCGAGAAGGTTAGACTCACGTTGAAGAATTTCGAGATGACGATTGCATTCACCATGGATGAAGCTTTGAAGCAAGTCCTAATGTGATTTCAAGGTAAAACGTAGAATGAGACGTACCGAATAAAACCACGAAATAAATAAATCCTAATTCGATGAGAGTAAGCCATGAGAACGAGATCCAAAACGCAACTGCCGTCCTACGAACCATCGCGATACAGAGTGTGGATGAGAGCCGTCGAGTCTCTGCGCCCTGAAAGCTCAAACTAAGACAACAATACAAAAGATATTCAAGAATACGTACACTGGAAAAAGCCTTTACAGAGCATTAGACAAAGGATGTCTGAATATCTGGTCGTGAAAAACTTGTTCTTGAAAAGGAATGATAGACCACGCACTGAACTCGAAACCTAGCATGATGCAGAACACCGTGAACATCCTGTTATTACCCAGGGTAGCGATGCAGGGAACGATAGTCGGCACTGGCGATGGGGCGACTAAAGGCGAGTTTAGATGATCATCGACCACGAGTAGTGACGGATCTATACGCACAGGTCATGGCTTTGAATGCCTCGTCAACCTGAATCGCTTCAATGATGAATGTTATCTGATAAACAGTAATCAGCGATAGCAAGACCACAGATATTCGTGAAGCTGACAAGTTGCACCGAGAACAGATAAACGAGGACGAGAGACTTTCGCTCCCAGATCGCGTACGTCCGAACAACGAGAATGACTGTGAAATATGTTTAGTTGGAACGAAACAGCGCTCGAAGACGACTGAACTTGCCATAGCAAAATGCAATGCCAAACGTCGCGGACCCTAAAACACCCGTCATGATCTTCTAGAACCCTAGCCATTAGAGCGACTTGGCTTACACATCTCAGCTTCGTACAGACTGCGACACGACTAATAAAATTAAATAAACTCTTCGCGATCTGTGCATCAAGATATGCATCTTGGTCACCTACCTCGGTTGTGAGACTCGCGTCAAAGCTATCTGCAGAAAATGCCGTTGCGTCAAGAAATTAGATTACTACGTCACAGAATGGAAGTACTCACACCAGATTACCAAGCTAGCGTCCAGGAAATTCGAGTACCGGGCTAAGATGTAAAATGCCTTGCCGAAGGACCACCGTTGGAGCCAGATCAGGTTAATCTCGTCCGGGAGTTTTACTATAGTGTCGTAGACCTGCAAAAACGCGGCTTCAGATGCTTTCGACTTTGATCAAGAAAAGGGACGTACAACGAGAGCAATCGCCACTACTGTGCGAGGTCGGGAACGTTGCAAAGAGAGTGATGTGCTACTACTCACCGAAAGAATACTAGAAATTCATCTTGTCAACAAGCAATAGAGACAGACTGTTCTGAAACTCGTACCTTGACATTTACGGCCTGCGCTACAAATTTTATGTCTTCGAGAATGTCCGACATCGTTGACGAGTTGTGAGCTGTGAAAAGAATAAGGAATGACTGAGTCGCGCGAGCCTCGAGAGACAATGCGAGGGAGGTCCACGAGAGGCGAAAGGAGCTCCGTCTACACCTCGTCCAGCGTTTTGTCGGTTATTATATTTGTACCGCAGCACAATCATTTACTAGAAGGAAAGATGCTCTTGCGAGAAGCAAAGACGCATCACGGCGAAGACCTCCTTCTCCCGAGTCGGATGACATTACACATCTTCGAATCCGCTAACGCAAGAAGTTATGAATTAACTTCCAAGAAGCGCAGCGTCGAAAATGCATTTTACTTACGAGTCATATCTGAGCTGCACATTTCCTTGCGATCGCTCTGGGATGATCAACAAATAGCGTGAAAGCATCGGGACTTCAGTCAGGAAGGCAAATTTGCTTGGAAGGAATCAAGGTAGATAAGTTACATCGCAGTATTCTATTTATTTGCTGATCAGATTTCATATTTCGTGCTAATACACGAAAGATCTATGTTATCTGCTCACATGTTTGCTTCGAAACTCTAAAGCAGCGCAGTCAGTCAAGCTCTACGGCCAGGTCCATTTCCGATATCACCATGTCTCCCGCCGATTTACTGCACTTCATCCCATCGAAATCGATGACGAAGAACATCTTGAAACAAACGTATATACGAGAGCTGTTGAAAAGGACCTGTCAGTACAGAATCAAGAAGACGGGGTATGATAATGCGTCTTACTCAAACTTTTTAATGGGGTTCGGATGAAGGGCGCACTGTCGTTGCCCTACAGCCATAAGAGACCGATCATCAACGAAGGACACTGCGCCCCCGGCGGTCGTCTTGCGAACTTCTATGCCCGAAAATATTATTGGTCGAGAAGTTGATGCGCTGCTTATATTCTTCATGAACACTGCGTCTTCTCGTTGAGCTCGGGAATGCCGGCGAGGCTCCATCTCACGTGCCATAACGAAAGAAGAGATTTGCTTCGAGATGCGATCTTTCTACTGCTGAAATTGTTATTGAACGAAGAATTGGCCAGAATCGAAGACGTAACTCACAATCCCGATCTTGAACCCACAGATTCCCATTCGCTGAAGTGCTCTCCGGTATCGCTCGTGACACCCTTATCTATGGTGGTCACCCTGGAAGGCCGAGGAGTAGATGCCGCATCACGGAATGAGAATTTCAAGGCTGATCGTCGAATGAAAAGATGAAATCGAAGCTTACGAAGACCGTCGCACTGGGAGGAATAACCCTTGACTCCATCTCTTCGTCGCCCTCGACATCAGACCATCTTCCGTCGCAAGGTATCCTAGAATCGGGGCGAGATCGGGTAAATCATTTATAGATCCATCGGGCAAGAGATGAGAGCAACATAGAAGTAATTTTAATGGCATATGCATATGGAATAGATGTGTCGCGCACCGACTTCGTCCAGCTCATCCCGCTCATCCAACGGCAAACTTCCAACATCTCTCCGATCCTACGGGCCGCAGCGAGTCTTTTGAAGCTCATTCTAGCATCTCACGAGAGAAACGTCAGGCGAGTGGTCTTCAGTCGAGTCTGCGAGGCCATGTCTAAGAGAACCAGGGAGGGAGGCTCGACCATCCGAAGTCGTTCTGGGCTTGTCCCGTCCTACGAAGTTTTCGTTGGTGAATTTACAGCGGAATCTTGAACTCCTGACCTCGAAGTAGAGCTCTTGTAGAAATCAGCATGAATATCGACAATTGGTCGTCCAGCGTTGCGGCCGTTGTCGTCGTCGTCACGGTTGGGGTGCAAGAGGCGTGGCCACGCCGATTCGTCGCCGAACGAGTTTGACGTTCTCTCTTGCGTTCTCCTTCCACCCACCCTCGTCAAGCTTTCGTGATCCTGGAATCTCTCGTTCTAACACGCGAGGTAATGCAAAGAAAGAACTAATCATTGGAGAATCTGGATCTTAATGACACCTTTCAGATGTTCGTGGTCGAATGAGCTGAACCATTTCTGGGGCGAAAGCTCAACGCAAAGTTGGATTTGCTAGGGTCGTCAGCGCTGCGCCTCCTTCTCTTGATAGCATCGAAACCAATCGAAACCGGTCGTCAAGGTTGAAGGTAGGAAACGCGCGTGGGCATGGACGCCTGACGAAGGCACGTCTTCCTCAACGGCCCGAGTCATGTCATGGCGGGGTTAGCTCTTCACGGTCCCGTCTTCAACTGAATTGGATGGAGCTGGCAGTAAGATATCTATCACTCTTTCTATATATCTGGAGAAATAATCTAGCACATTTTAGACAAAATTCTCTTCAGAGTCCATGTCACTTGCTCGAAAGCAACGCATCTTTCGTCGCAGCACGGCTATATGACATAGTCAGGCTAGTCTGCACATCCTACACTCTCTCGCGGATTTCTCGTACCACCATACTCAGAGCGTTGAGGAATGAACTTGGAACGGACTGATTCCAGGAATATCGAAGAACGGTTCTATCTTCAAGCCAAAGAACAAAGTGCGTCTTTCATCGCTCCTTATTTCCCAGCCATCTAATTTGAACCAACCAACCTCTCTCGCACAGAGTCATATCGCATACCACTCTCGCCGTGGAGCTAGGCGATCTAGGTCTCGTAATCCACTGCACCCCGCGGAGAACAGAAGAAGAGAGCTCGAATACCGATGAAGGACATGAGGTCAGCGTGATTTCCGATGAACGAGTACGTCTTTAATCAATTCCAACTTCACCAAAGTAATTGACATTTTCAGGGTCCCGAGCTCTAGTACCGCGTAGTCTACGCTTCTCCCTTCCCACCAGCATCACAAATCGCCAAACGTGACGGCCAATTGTTCCCAAATCAGCCATGTCGGTTGCCCAGCGTGAGCGACCAACTCGAACGTGTTGTATTCGCGAGTGCGGGCGAAGGACATAGGATCAGATTTTCTTCCACCGCGACCACGACGTTCAGACGGCGCGACGACTCTCCGCTCACTGATCGACTCTCATCGCCGTGGAGGGAACACTAATCTACACATGTCGAGCAAGAAGAAACCGACCGCATCTCGCGAAGCGACAGCTATACGACGAGGCGTCAAGGGCACGTTTCTCGACCTCATCTGCTGCAATAGTCCGTCGACGTCCAGCCCAACCGACGAGCAAAGACCCCCTATCGAAGTACGAGAGGATGCTCAAGTCTCGAAGGATATGTCTGGAGAGAAATCTGGGTACGTATCCAACACCTTTCTCGCCGTCATTCACTGTGTTAATTTGCATTAGGTACGATACATCCGCAGATTTTCTACCGCGAGCGAGCTCGAAGCTCGAGGCAAAAGCAGGGGGCGATACTTTCTCTCCGTCGTCGCCCCCTCGCATTCCAGACGGCGACTGCGGTCAGCTCGGAGGAAGGGACGCATCTCGTAACTCTGAATCCC
The DNA here is from genome assembly GCA_001020605.1 of Schizopora paradoxa. Taxonomy (NCBI): domain Eukaryota; kingdom Fungi; phylum Basidiomycota; class Agaricomycetes; order Hymenochaetales; family Schizoporaceae; genus Schizopora; species Schizopora paradoxa. Next base: position 75,698 of record KQ086049.1, read on the forward strand.
ACGTTGATTCGACGTCAAACGATCACTCTCTTCTCACGCAGACAACGGATTCGCTGGTTACATTCATTCTGAACTCGCTCCAAAGCCTTGGATCGAATTTGCCAGGAATAGGAGCGGTGGGCGTCGTGCTGTCGATTAAGGACAAATTTCTGGTACAGTTCAATAAGTTCTCGCACGAAACGTTCACTAACTGAAATCATTAGATTGATGCCGCGAATAGAAAGGATATGGACGATATTCTTGCGTATATTGAAGATCTCTGCGGCGCCGTCAAGTCTTCGGATGAGCAGAGCATCGCGGACATTCCGACGATAACTCTGCGCAATGAAGAGCTCGTAAGGTACGATTATTCGCGATTTTTCCTTCCAAAATATTTGTCCATATTCGCGTAGGCAACTTCGCGCCGTATCCAATAACCTGGAATCTACGAAAGCTAGGAACCGGGCCATCCTTACGATAAATGCTCAGGCCATTAAAGCGGATCTGGAAGCGGTATGGAAGGGAATCGATCACGCAATGATCAAACACGGGGTATGTAGTGGCAGTAACTTGCTTGCGCTTTTCTTTTCTTATACTTTCTCAGCTCAAAGTGGCTATCCGGGTGGAATCAACGCTTGACGGTGTTTATCACAGAATCCAGGTATTATACAAGACACTGTATCGTGCAGAGCAAGATAAATTGATTTCTCGTAGGGGAGCCTTGAGAAACTGGACGAGGTCCGGAAGACCCAATTGGTATGTGTCAAATACGTGTCGCTTGGTCTTCCTGTAATTCACCACATGTCCGCCAATTTGCTTTGATTGATAGGATGAAGTAGCGAAGGCCGAACAGACGAGTATGTGTGCGATCGTTTCTCTCGGGTTAGATGTATATTGACCAACGGCTGCGGTTAGGGATCGACGATGTCATAGATCAAATTCGAATCGCAGGAGGCGCCAGATTTGACTCCTTGCGGACGGAGCAAACTCGCATCGTGTCTTGTACCGAAGGAACTCGAGGAGGAGTTATGGGGACCATTCAGGATTGGGTTATTGGAACGGAGAGTGATAGAGAGCACATTTTCTGGTTAAACGGACTCGCCGGGATTGGGAAATCGACAATTGCCACGACAATTGCCAGGTGGGCGCGTAAGGAGAACATGCTTGGCGGGAGCTTTTTCTTCTCCCGCGACGTAGCTGAACTCAGCAGCCCCGCCCTTGTCTTTCCTACGCTTGCCTTTCAGCTCGCGCAGTTCGACTCGAACTACAAACGCGCACTTTACGAAACCCTTCGGGAGGATAAGACCATCGCTTCGTCGAACTTGGAAGCCCAATTCGATGCTCTCATTCGCCGTCCATTCACATCATCCCGTGGAGAGCGGCCTATCCTCATTGTCTTTGACGCCCTCGACGAATGCTCCCCGGAATCGGATGTGAAAGAGATGTTGCAAATCCTCTTGCACTCCGACCTATCGATCCCTGGTGGACCTCGCCTTCGCATACTCATCACAAGTCGACCCGAAGCGCACATCCGTTTCGTATTTGGTAGTAGAGATGGGCAAGGGCATCACGCGAAAGTCGTTCTCCACGAGATCGATGACAAGATCGCACGGAAGGACATCGAGACGTACTTGAAAGCGGAGTTCGCCATCATGGCCTCCGGAGAACGGGATCTTCCCTCGCTTGCGGAAGACTGGCCTCCTCTCGATAAATTCGAGCAGCTGCTCAGTGACTGCGGAAAATTCTTCGCGTACGCTGCGACAGCTGTTCGGTTCATTGGCGATGAGCTAATTCGTGATCCGAATGGCCAACTCGAAGAGATTCTGCGTATGAGAGGATCGTTATCATCATCGACTTCCTCCAACCCTTACTCAGACCTTGATGGCCTTTATCTGAGTGTCTTGCGGAGGGCAATCTCAAAGAATGCTTCCGAAAGATACATCGAGCGAGTCCGTTCTATCATTGCAACGGTAGCTTGTCTGCGGGACACTTTGAGTGTGACCACCCTCGGTCACTTTCTTGGAATGTCGCCGGATGACATTCGCGGCGCCTTGCATTCTCTCCACTCCGTTGTACTCGTACCGGATGACCCCGACAACTCGTTACGATTCTTTCACCAGTCATTTCCGGACTTCATCAAAGACAACACTCGCTGCGCCGATATGCGATTTCTTATCGACATCCCAAAACATGAATGTTTCATGGCTAAGCGGTGTATGACTGCGAATGCAGAAATGCATCGCCTCTACGACTTCAAGAAATTACTATGTTACACGGTCGAATACTGGCATGACCATTTCTGTTGCGCAAGCGGTCAAGAACTTGATGACGCCTTCACATTGGAATCAATCTGGTCGAGGGACTTCATCGAGAGGATACCCTCGCGTCTGTCGCGGAAAAATCAGCGCTTCGACGAAACCCGGGCGGATACGATGAAAGAACTTCAAAATTGGGCTTTTGCAAGTGACGATCCTAAGAAATGTGTGTTTTGGATGTTCGGACAAGCGAGTACATTGGCGGGAAATCCCAATATCGCAAAAGCATTCACCGAATGGGTCAAGGACTCGGAGAACCAAATGATTTTGGGAGGCTATTACTCCTTGTCAGGCAAACCATATGGCGAACTCAACTTTAATTCCAGAAGATTCCTCTTCCTCACTCTCGCTTCTCAACTCGCACAAACTGACTTTATTTACGCGCGCGAACTTCGTCGCATTTTCCGGGAGCATGACGACAATTTTGAAACAACATTGCATCTAAACCCCGACCACTTAATCCGCCGCCCGCTTTCTATCTGCTCAGTGGATGCACAAATATTCATCGTTATCGATATCATGGACGACGGAAACGAAAAATCGAAGCCTAAGTTTCTTGTCAAGTTCAAGAAGCTTTTGAAGGAGTTGTTTAGCCTTACTAGTCGCAGCGATACCAGAGGTCCAAGGATCCGTCTTGTAATCGCAACTCCTGCGAGGCCCGAACCTGAACTCAGCGTCGAAAGTTATGAAGAAAATGTTTTCTATCATGACGTTGACGAGAAGGTCTCACCCAATGACTTGAAAACATATTTGACGGAGAAGCTCAAGAGTCCAGCCAGCATCCGCGAGCCATCCAAGATTGCAGCCTATTGGGTGCCAGAGGATAAGATTGACAAGCTACGCCATAAATGCGGAACTCATTTCGCTTATGCATCAACGATAGCCAGACTTGTTCGAGAAGACAATTCCGTCCCTTCACTCGTAAAGGTTGACGAGATACTCCACGCGACGAACTCAGACTATAATCACGGCTCGGAGGGTGGAGATACCTACGCTGAACTCGACAAGCTCTATCTTTTCATCCTTAGACGAGCGGCTTCAGCTCTGACGATCCAAATGGTTGTGCCCAACGAAAACGAGGCTTCGGTTCTCCTTCGGAATGTCATGGGGGCCATTTTATGTTTGCAAGGAGAAGTGGTAGCTCAGTATATCGCCGAGCTCTTGTTTATACGCGAGAAAGCCGCGCGCTCCGCTCTGTTATCACTTCGCTCTTTGGTGATTGTGCCGGGCTCGGATCTTTGGCCTTCTCATAGCTCTATTCGATTCGTGCATTGGTCTTTACGTGACTTTTTAACAGATAACCAACGTTGCACGGACGAGAGGTTCTTCATCAACGCTCTTCTCCAAAGGTACACGACTATACGTCAACTCGACTGGGGATATACGAATGCGCAAGGAGTTGATTATGGCACATGGATTGATCGGGGTAAAGCCATGGAACTCTGCAGCGTGACCGACCAACATGCGGACTTTAGTCGCAAGCGTCATTTACAATCACTGATTACTTCCCGAACCACTATCGCTCTGGACAATCAATTTTTGCGAAGAATGTTTTGGTCGAACGGAGTTCACCCCTTCTGGCTACGGATGGCGAGCGAGCAAAATGGCACCCGTGAAGATGGGACTAGACAAGACATATTGAACACCATTGAGGATTGGATATACAATAAAGAACACAACTCGGAGCACGTCCTTTGGCTGCATGGACCGGCAAGCTGCGGGAAGTCGGCTGTAGCGGGCAGCATCGCGAAGTGGGCTTGCAGAGAGGAAGGAATCCCAATGGCAAGAATTTCCTGCGCACGGAGTGTCTTAGATCTTCATAATCCCGAATTAATCATTCCAACAATCGCCTCACAAATTGCCATCCTCAACACTCAGCATACTCGTGCTCTTTTTGATGCCTTACATCACGAAAGGAACGTCCCATTCACAGCACTACACATGCAATTTGACACACTCATTCGAAGGCCACTTGCTACTTACGAAGAAGAGCGCCCGATACTTATTATCCTGGATGGTGTCGACGTGCTTCCGGAGGGGTTTGTCACGGAATTGCTGCTTATTTTATCCAATCTCGATACCGCAGAGAAAGGACTGTCCCGGCTGCGGCTATTGATAACAAGTAGGCCCACAGAGTACATTCGAACCGCCTTTCTTTCGCAGAACTATCGCGGCGTACAACTTCTCGACGGAAAATCCACGCGAAATGATGTCCGAATTTTTTTAAAAGATAAGCTTCTCGGAGCGAAGGAACCTCTGTCGCTTTTAGCTGATCGCAGAGTGCAATGGTTTTCCGCAGGAGAATTGGAGAATATCCTTGATCGATGCGCGTCTGACTTCAGTTACGCAGAAGTGGTGGCTCGGTTCATCGGTCACGAAGAAGGCTGCGATCCTCGTGTCCAACTCCAAGAATTTTTAGAGATGACGAGCCAAGGGGATTTAACCAGAGGTTGCGTCAGCTCCGACGTCAATGTCTTTTTCCGAGGTCTCATCCTTCGGGCGGCTTCAAGACTTCGCCGCGAAGAAGAATTCGAGAAAATCCGCCGTATATTCGCGACAATCATCAGCTTGCGATGTCCAGTAGACACGGATACTCTGTCGACGATATTGTTTCGAGGGACCAGTCGTTCAGAGGTTGACCACCCATTGCGCCATTTCTTCTCTGTCGTACACTCTCCTTCTGAGCATGAACCTCATCATGTATCGCAAATTCGATTTCTCCATCCCTCGTTTCCGGATTTCATCCAAGATAGTTCTTGGTGCACGGACGAGCGGTTTTTCGTTGACAGACTTGCTCACGAGAACGTCATGGCAGTCTGCTGCTTGGCAATCCTGCGAGGCTATTTCTATTCGCCGCTAGAATTAAGCGACTTCAAGCTACCCAACGCGCGAATTTACGCGGCGCGTTATTGGCCTTCTCATGCGCGTCAAGCAGCGATTCATCAGGGACTTTCCGATGAGCTGGTTGAACGCTTTATTTGGTTGGCCGGAGATGAGCTCGCGCTCTTGGATTCTTACGAAGGTGCCTCTTATAACGCTCCTTTTGGCGAAGGGGTGGACGTCATTGCCTTCCTCCGTTCATTGGTGGTAAGGTCGTTCAAAAAAATTGACGTCGAGTTCCTGCTGAACGGAATTTGTTAGGAAACTCACCGTCCAAATAAATCAGAAACTCTGCTCGACTTACTGGAGAAAGCTGAAGCCAATGGTACGGTCTCCAGTAGATATGTTTCGTAGTTCAATGCTGATTAGATCCTTGACCATTTAGTGAAAGTCGCAAAGGAGAGGGAGAAGTTCCTCGAGGAGACGGCATGGTACCCGACGCCGTAATTGGCGAACACAATTCTTCGGTTGATTATCGACAGACCGCTAGCTCAGCCGAGTCCCGTTTGCTCTAAGTCGGCGGATGCGTCTGGCAGAGATCGCACCGTCGGCATGTTCAAACATCACCGACGGATGATCAAGAAAGCGAGTTGAATCAAGACTTTCGTCTCTTTTTATTATTTTTTGGAAAAACTGTGTATAGCGCATTGACTCGTCGTACTCTACGCTTTCTATCCAATCTCATTTCAGTACTTCACTACTTAGAAAAAGAACAATGACGACTCACTCACCTCCCCACCTCCGCCCTAAACTCGTTCTCAATCGCGTTCTTCATCCGAATCTCCTTACTCGGAAAGAGCATAACCTTCCCTCTGATCGTCCCTTCGCCTTCACCATACGTCTGTCCTCGACCAACACACGCATACTCGAACGTACGGTATTCCTCGTTTATACCGAGTGCGGAAAGAAGCTCGTCGGCCTTCGCGGGGATGAAGGGACGGAGGAGGATACCGGATATTCGGAGCGATTCGATCGCCCATGCGCATGCCGCGAGGCGTAAGCCAGCTGGCGTCGATAACGCCCAAGGTATAGCGTCCGTATAAGCTTTGTTAGTCTGTGAATTGTCGAAAAAGATCAAGGAACGGGTCATGCAATGAGGCGAAGCAACCCACCGTCTTCAAAGTATCCACCACCAGCTGTACCGCCTCTCCAATTTCCAGTCTATCCAACGCATTCGATACGCGGAATTCAAGCGACAAGAGGGACTCTCGAAGACCGTCAATCCCCTTCCAAGCGATCTCTCGCCTTCCCTTGCTCATCTCCTTATCATCCGGCGGCATACTCCAATCCCGCAGATAAACTGGGTCGCGCACTAAATGCTGGTCATCGTCAGGGATGGCGCTGAGAATTTTCTTGTTGCCGACGCGCGAGAGGAGGTTTCCGAGCAGGTCGCGCAGCTCCATCTCGTGCTTTTCGAGTTGGTCGATAGACCAGTCTAGATAAAGCCGCTCAGTCGTTTGAGAGAGACAAAGAAGATAATATGATCCGCTCACTGACGTCGCCCCGCCCATTCCCACCGGCTCGCACGACGTACCAGCGCAGGACATCCGCGCCGTAGTCTTTCATAATCGCCATCGGATCTACGACGTTCCCGACCGACTTGCTCATTTTGGAACGCGAGACCGTCCAGTGCGCATGGGCATAGAGCCGCCGCGGAAGTGGTAGGTCAAGCGCGAGGAGGAAAGCAGGAAGGTGGATGGCATGAAACCTGCGACAAGACGTAATTAGCTTCAGTTATCACTAATCACGAAGGATGATGAAGTCAAAGAAATTGAAAGAACTTTGAAAGGTGAATTCGATGAGAGTGGGATGAAGTATGAAAGTATGGGTCATTGATTTGAAAGAAGAATGCGAATTGCAATGGAAATGACCCGTAGTCAACGTCAACTTATGTTGACCAGCCGAGAATTTCAAACTTTAAGAAAGAAAGACGCATCGAGGGCTTCTCGCCGGCGACGACAGACTCCAACCGCGCCCCGAATGACAGGCGACGAAAGGCAAGCACCGCTCCTACCGAAAGAACGGTAGCCAGGACCATCGACGCCGGCGAGGCTGATCGCAGTGCATCATCCAGATTAGCGCTCCAGGATCGGCGAAACGGGCGGTGCATGACAGGAGTGAAGTCAAAGAAAGTAAAACGATCGTAGAGAACAAACATCGAACAGCCGCAGAACGCCGAGAGGTGTAAGTGGAGGCATGAATACGGTACATCACGATGGCTCTCCTGCTTCGGATTCTGGGTTGCAATACGCCGTAGTACATCTTTCGAAACCGAGTTTCATCAGTTATGGACTGAACACGCGTCGTTGCCGTTATCTTCAAAGAAACGCGGGCGATACGATGCCAGTAATGACATTCTGGTTTATCGGCCCGGAAAGTCATCGTTACTGCTTCAGATGAAGCATGGCCCCGAGTTTGAAGGAGAGACGAGAATGACGAGAATAGAGAACAATTTCAAAAGCAAACTGACAAAACTCACCTGACGATATCCTTCCCAATCACCTGCACGTCCGGCGGCCAAGCGCACACCGTACCTCCTTCACCTCGCAAGACGCCCTCTCTATCCTTCGACCACGCAGGGAAACCGACGCCCGTCAGATACCCCATCAGCGCGTCAACCCAAACGTACATAGTTTGGGTCTCATCACCGGGAACACGGATGCCCCAATGAAGACGCGAGGAGGGTCGCGAGACGGATAGGTCATCCAAAGGTGAGGATATGAGGGAAGAAAGGACGGCAGCGTGCTGATGGGGTGGGTGGATTGCTATTTGTGAAAGAGCGAGTCTCGTTGAGGAGACGAAGTAGAATACAATGAGGAATAAACGCACCAGAAGACTCGTTCTCGTATCTCTCCCTCAACCTCTCTCTGAACGAGCTGAGGCGAAACTTCCAGTTCTCCTCCTCTGCCCACTCCACTACCGCACCCGAATCGCTCGCAACCCTCACTTCGACCCCATCCCGCTGAACCAATCGCGTCTGTGACTCGGTGTAAAAGCATTCGTCCGAGACGGCGTACCAGCCAGCGTGCTTCCCTTTGTAAAGGAGATCTCTTGACTGCAGCTCTTTCTGTTGTCGTTCGAATAATGAGAGATGGTTAGATGATGCAGAAATAAACATGAGCGAGAGCACGCACCCAAAGAGACTCTACGCCTTTCCGATGTCCCTCGTCAGCGCTCGTCCTCACGAAGCGAGTGAGCGATATGTTCGCCTTCTCGGCCAGCTTCTGCACTCCTCAATGTTGTCAGCTTTCGCGTCAAAAAAAGAAGAGGAATGACGCTCACCACAAAGCGTGCAGCTCCTTTCTTCACGACTTGCTCTTCGCCACGACCTTCCTTCGCTGCAACCTGCTGAATCTTGAGCCCATGCTCGTCCGATCCTGTCACGAATTCCACCCTTCGACCGCGTTGGGAGACTGAACGAGCAAAGACGTCGGCGACGACGAGCGAATGAAGATGCCCGATGTGAGGAGCTAGGATCCGACGTTGGATATTCAAATGCGATATTTCGTGTGCAAACAGATGGGGATAGGGAAGCTTTTAGCGATTCTTTCTGCAGACCAATGGCCCTAAACTCACCAGCATTCGGATAAAACAACGGTGCCGTCACATAGAAAGGTTTCTCTTCTCCTACATCCGAGATTGATTTGAAGATTGGCGAAGATGCTGAATGAAGTCCACGTCGCCCTAACGTCGTCGCCGTCGCTGGCAAACCCGCCAAGGTACGTGCATGGCAAAGGCGCGACGTGATATGTTTGGACATCACGAGGAATTCCAGATGTCGCATAACGGCGCGTCCAAGCGCTGTTTTGTTCAGCATCTAGCCATCGAGAAAAAAGGATCTGAGTATCTTGTCGTCGTCGTCGTCGTGCTCAGCAACGACGACGATGGGGACGACGCCCCGGACGACGCGACAGCGGTGCCATCGGTCCGACACGCGTCATCGGCAACGTCCAAATTCGATCGCGACACGATATTATGTAAGTGATCGCTTACCTCCGAAGCGCGGCAGCGCGTGCCGAGCGGCAACCTCTGCCAGCCTCAGCAAAAGGCAGCCGCCGCCGTCGTTTTCCACCTCAAAAAGCGAGTAGAGAAAGATGTATATACTATTTTCATTAATGTACACACTAGATACAGCTACAGTGAAAGAAAAGAGGGCAAACCTCGCCAGGTTTACCCTCTGCAGTTGCAGCAGTCAGCAACAGGGTCCGGGAGCTTCTCCGGCAGCCCCCGCGTGTCGTACGAAGTCATCGAGGACTTACCAGTACGCACGACACGATCGCCTACAGTGGTGGGAACGTAGGCAATCGTGTCGTACGC